>PVKB01006531.1:0-59095 GCA_004027205.1 Ctenodactylus gundi
CCGCCCCCCGCAGCCTCGGGATGCTCCCCGCGTCCCGCCGCGCCGGCGACCCCGCCCCTCGGGCGCCGCCCGGGGACCCAGGGAGCGGGTGACGCGGGGCTGCGGCACCGGGGACAGCCGGGCTGGAGTTGGCTGGGATGGCAGCGGCCGCCCGGCGCCTGGCCGAGCTGGGGGCGACGGGCAGCGGAGCCACGTTGCAGCCTCAGGGTTCGCGCCCCTCGGGGCCGCCGGCGCCGCCGCCGCCGCAGCCGTAAACATGTTTGTGCGGTCGCTTCGCCTCTCACCGCCCCGAAGCTCGCCCCGAGGCGTGGGATCCCGACCCTTCGCGCTCCCGGCGGTCGCCGGTTTCTTCCCTCTGGCCTAATCGGCCGGCGCCCTAGGCAGCCTCCCTACCCTTCACCCCACCGGCTCACTACAACACTCCTCCCACCCCACCCGCGATTCTCAAGTCCGGCCCAGCTTGTAGGTGGGCGGGAGCGATTTTTAGCTCCTTGCAGCCTTAGAAGGCGCTGGTCGCCGGGCTGCGCAGGCGCAGGAGGCCGTGGGTCCACTGCGCGGAGTGGGACACTGAGGGTTGTGGAGGGAAGGGAAGGCGGCCGCAGCTCCACACATCAGCATCTCCCGTCTCCACGGCGGCTGGGGATTCCCGAGCTGCGAGGAGCTGGCGGCTTGGCGGGCGCTTCGGAGGGTTAATACCGACGCCTGGCGGCTGGGGAGCCCGCGCCTACCTGCACAGGGGGAATGCCGAGGCCGCACCTGGGCTCCGGCCTTCCGCGCCTCCGTGGAAATCAGCCCTATGCTTCGCCACTCCAGAGCGTGGACAGAGCCGAGTGTGAGACCACGCTCAAACTGTCTTCGGCCTAGAGCTTGGGAAAAGAATGAGGATCCAGCCCTCACCTGGGGTTCACTTCTGGGCTCCCCTAGTTCACCACGGCCAAGAGGGCTGCCGGCGGGTGGAGCGCGTGCCTAGCAAGCGCAAGGCCCTGGGTTCGATTCCCCAGCACCACATAAACTGGGCGTGGTGGTCCGTGCCTGTAATTCAAGCAGTAGGGAGGTGACGCGGGATGACTGTCCTGTTGTTCAAGGCCAGCCTGGGCTCCGTGGTGGGCTCAGGACCAGCCTGGACTACCGAGCATGACCCGGTGGAGGGGAGGGCAGGGACGGATGATCGGTCAGTGTGGCAGGAAAAAAAATGAAGATCAGAGAGGCCAAGAAGGATTCCCAGGCACCCGGATGTTGCTGGGGCCAGACGTGGGCTGGGAAGCTAATTTGCCTTCAGAGTCCGTTCGGCCTGACCCCAGAGCCCAGGCCTCTCTGAAGCCCTTCGCTGACCCTCTCCTTCTCCCAGGGCTGGGCTGGGACGAGGGAGAGGGCAGCGGCGAAGCTAGAGCCGGGGCTGAAGCAGCCAGGCTGGGTCCGCGCCGTCGGGTCCATCGCCGAAGACACAGCGTAAGGGGGCGGGGCCGGCAGGGGTGTGTCTCCGCCCTCTCAGCTGGCGCAGGCTCCCATTGGCTCAGCGCCACGCGGGACTTCGCTGCTGCGCATCAGACCCGCCTCCAAGACAGAATCCCTCCATTGATCCCCCTATGCCACCTGTAGTAGCCCGGGGACCCTTTTTGGAGCGCCGGGGTTACGTAGCCGCAGAGCTTGCGGAGTTCAAGGTTGCATGCCCTGTCTGCAGCGCCGTCCCTTCGCGAACCCAGAGGAGAAGCAAAGTCCTCTCCGCCGCTGAACTTGGAGGCGGCGTCTGTCCACCCCGACGACCAGGATCTGAACATCCGAAGCTCCAGTCTGTCTCTGTCGTCGGCTCTAAAATGTTTGCGTGCGCTAGCGGGATGAGGCTGGGTGCGAGGACTTCTTGAAGTGGTACTTACAGATAACCCCGAGGTCTACCTCCCTGGTCTGGAGCCCTGGACTCCGTGGCCAGGAAATCCAGGTCTTGATTTCATCTGGACCATTGCGGGACCGCGCACAGCCTAGTGTGCGGGTCTCAGAAGCAACTCATTCATGCCAATCCTGCAAAGAGAGAAAACGTGGTCTGGATTTCTGGTTACTCATGGCTCAGGAGGGCAAGGCTGCCCTTTGACTCTGCCCTTAAATCTGTCCTTTGCCTATGGCCGTGGGGTGTGAGGGGGCATGCTTGCCCATAGTAATGCCTGTTCTTATAATTTAGTATTTATCGAGCACAAACTATGTGCTAGGCACCATGCCCAGGTGGTAGGCACCTGCATCGCCTTACAGGTCCACTAAGAGACACAGATGGGATTGTTGGAAGTTCGTTTGCCAAACTTGTAGAAGGCAAACTGTTTTTGAACCCAGGGTTTCTGGTTTTAGTGATCCTAGAGAGGACCTGGGACATACTTTATTTCCTTCCTACTGGTTGGAGTCTCCTCAAAGAACCTTGTGAAACTTTGACCCAGTTTTAGTACCTGTGGCCCTCCCAAGCCCTTGCTCTCTCTCAGGGTTTGCACGGAGCTGGTTGGCAGGTGGTGCCCCTCCCGCTGTCGCCCTTCTGTGGACACTGCTGGTACCTTGTAACTCCTACTCTTTGCAGTGACTTTCTGAGTGCTCAACAAAGGAAAAAGGCCTTCTTCAAATGTGGATGCACAAATTTAATAGCCAGCGATTATTACCCTGTCCTTATCCAAAAAGACCACTTGGCCACTGTGGGGATCCCATTTCAAATCTGTTTGGAGCCACCTTAACTACATCCTATTCCCAACTCCGTGAATCTATCCACTGAGAGTGGAGTGGGTCCTTTGGAATGTAAAGGGGTCATTCGCAGTCAGGCCCAGTGGTGCAGGTCTGAAGGAGTCCCAGTACCTGGGGAGGCTGTGGCAAGAAAACTGCAAATTTGAGCCCAGTCTAGGCCACTTAGCAACTTAGGGAGACCATGTCTCAAAAACAAAACAAACAAACAAACAAAAAAAGAGCTAGGAATGTTGTGGGAGGCCCTGGGATCAGTCCCCAGTACCACCCACCCACCACCCACACAAAAGGAATCATTCATTTTATTCATTCATTTAACATGTCAAGTGTGAGCCCGCCGAGATCGTTTCTGCCTCCTGGCCTTTGCCCTGGCGGTCCTCTTCACCTACCTTCTCTCCCCACACACTTTCTCGCGGCTGGGGCTTGTCTTTCAGCAGCCAATTCAGAGGCTATCTCCTCAGAGACACTTCTTCTGACCGGGTGGCCCCAGGACTCCACCCTGTGCCACATCCCCAGCCCATTTCTTGGTTTTTGATTTTCGAGGGTCTCATCTAGTTGCTGAATTGTCCAGGCTGCTTGAGCTTGAACTTGTAACCCTCCTGCCTCAGCCTCCCAGGAAGCTGGGATTACGGGCCTGTGCCGCCAGGCTCGGCCACCTTTTTAGTTTTAGTGGTGTCCCTTACTGTCTAAAGTTATCTCCACTCCTACATAAATTTAGTGTCTGCTTCCCCTCCCCCGAAATGCTGGTCCCTTTATCGGTTATGTGCATTGCCGCGTCCCTAGTGCCCAGGATAGGATACACAGTGTTCAGCAAATACTTTTCAAATAAACATTACAATAAAGAGACTCCTGGTTCATTCTTGCAAGCAGACACCGAGATGCCAAGGCACCAGCCTTATACGGCCCGGGTGTTGAACCTGGGGATCAGGGGAGGAGCCCGACTTCAGTGCCTGGACAAGGCTGATCAGCGGCCGTCCTCCGTCGCTCTGCTCCCCAACGGCTGAGTGGCCTGGTGCCCGGGGGCCGCGGCCGCAGGTCCAGCTGACACCCACCCTTTTGCCCTTTTCTCTTCCAGAAGGATTTGCCCCTGCCCCGGAAAAGCAGCAGGTGAGCTCTGGGGACGGACGCTCGGGGCTGCTTCCCCTGCCGCCGCCCGGGTGGGGGCGCCAGGCGCGCGCGCGGGGCCCGGCGCGCGGGCACGAGCAGCGCCCCCTCCCGACCGGCCGCCGCAGGGCCCTCCCCTCCCCCGCCCTCCCCGCCTCTGCGGCTCAGCCTCCGCCCCGCGCGCTCGCGCCCCGCGCCGCCGCCGCCGCCGCCGCCGCCGCCGCCGCACCTGCCACCATGTCGCCGCCGCCGGGTCATGTGTGACTCTCTCTGGACCGCGCTTTCCAATTTCTCGATGCCCTCCTTCCCCGGCGGCAGCATGTTCCGCCGCACCAAGAGGTAGACGCCCCCTCCCGCGACCCCGTCCCAGCCCTCCCCTTAAAGTCGCCGCTGCGGCGGCGGCCGCAGGGCGGGGCCGGGGTGCTGCTCCGGGTCCAGCTGCGCCAGAGGTGTCGGCGCTTCGCCTTCCCGCCGGGGACGGGGTGAACGGGAGCGCTGCGGGCCGAGGCCGGGAGTTGGGGGCACTGCAAGCCGGGAAGGGTGGCCGCAGGGGGAGGGCGTCGCGCCGGGGGGAGGTCGCGGCGCTTTGTCTGCAGGCACTGCGGGCTCCGATAGCCCTGTGGGGGCGGAGGAAGGTGGGGGGCTCGGCACCTTCGGAACAATGGCCGCAGCCTAGGCGCCCCCCACCCCCACGCCGCGTGCTCCGGACGCGCTGATCTACCCAGCCACTGCGGCTGGGGGGGCAGGGGCTGCAGGGCTGGGGGCTCCCTCTTCAGGAGCTGCGATCCTGAGACCCGGAAAAAGGGGGGTCTTTCATCAGAGCACAGACACCCCCCTCACCCAACGCAGCCTCATACTGAAAATAGTGACACACACCTTCACACAGGACGTGATGTCACACACACACGCACACACACACACAACAGCCCTAGTGGCCCAGATAAACTGGGAGGTGCCAAGAACACCCAGCCACGCAGCGACCACAGGTCAAAGCATGCAGAAAGCGGGCGGGCATCTTGGGTGTCACACCCGGACAGGTAGACCCACCGGACGCCTGGTAACAGGTCACCTTCATGGAATCTGCAGACACAACCATGCAGAGACACGTGTGAGGCAAGGACACATCCGCACATCGCACGATGTCACCAGATGTGGTGCCTAGGCATGTCATTTGCTGTGTCGCACTGACACCAGGAGAAACAGACCAGAAACACACAGAATCGCACCTCATTGCTCACGAGACTTCTCAGGGAGTGTCACACGTGGTTGCATGCCCAGACGTGCCCAGTGTCACACGATGGTGAGCGTGCACATGGAGGCCGCACTGGACATGAACGGTGAATATCCGTCACAGACACGGACCGTTAACCCCCAGGACGCCGCAGAAAGGCGCAGACGCGTAGCAAAGTCTTGCGTGTTGCGCGTGTTGGAACACAGAGTCGTGGACAAATCCCATTCAAATCGTGTCACACAGATCCACACGTTGTGTCACACGTGATGTTGCACTTGGATGTGCCCGGTGTCACATTATTGAGCTGGTACAATGGACAACACACGTGGACGCGCACAGCGAATGCCGTGCATCCCCAAGGACACACTGACGCCATGACCGTCATCACATAACTGACACAGCTCCACAGGGCTCCCCATGTCCTACAGCAGCCAGGAAGCAGCGTGTCCCACACGGGTTGCACGGGCACCTTCCTCCAAGCAGTCCTGGTGGGGCGCCTCCGGGCGCACGCGGGTGGAGAAAACCGAGGCTCTGAGACGGGAGGGTCGGCTGGGTGGGCTCAGGGACTCACGGGGCTGCCGGCCTGCCGCGGCCCCCTCTGCCTCGCCTTCCCGCAGCTGTCGCACCAGTAACCGGAAAAGCCTCATCCTGACCAGCACTTCGCCTACCCTGCCGCGACCCCACTCCCCGCTGCCGGGCCACTTGGGTGAGAAGGCGGAGTCTTGGTGGGTGTGGGCCAGACCGGAGGCGTGGCCAAGGCTAGGGCGTGGCCGTACCGCAGAAGGGGGGCTGCGTCTGTAGAGACGTTGACCGGGATTGGACAAGGGGCAGGGCCACACTCGCGTGGGTGTGGCCATTGGGCAGATGGGCGGGCGTCGGGGAGCAGAGCCTGGGGGAAGCTGGGTCAGGACGAAAGAGGCCGGACGACCCACAGAAAGGCGGAACGGACACGGCGGAGGCAGAGCTGATTCCCTAATCAGAAAGGTTTAGCGAGGCGGGGCCACGGCCAAGGGGCGTGGCCCACGATTCTCGGCTAGGTCCAGGCCCCTGGGACGGGCCCTGTCCGAGGCCTGATGGGGCTGCGCTCTTCTTTCCCACCGCAGGTAGCAGTCCCCTGGACAGTCCACGCAACTTCTCCCCCAACACTCACTTTTCATTTGCCTCCTCCCGAAGGTGAGTCCCTCCCCCGAGGGGTCCCGAGCCCTGTCTGGAACCCCCCACCACACATGCACCGTCTGGGCCACCATCTGTTCCCCTCCTAATCGCACCCGCTGGGACCTGTGGAGCGCCCCAAGGTCCCACTGGGAAAGAGTGCCCAGACGTCGGGGAGGGGCCTATGAGAAGGCGGGGCCAATCGCTGGTCAGAAACAGGGAAAGGGGCGGAGTCTCTTTTGCTGCAGCAGGAAGGCGCCTGCGCTCTGGGCCCGGGTCTTCCTTTCCGTAGCCTCGCGTGCCTGACCGAGTGTTTCCATAGCAACAGCACAGGATAGCCCGGCAGAGGTGCGCAAGCGCAGGCGGCGCGGTGCCCGTCAGGGAGTCCTCTCTGCGGTGGGGGAGGGTGGCTAGGGCTATTTATCAAGGTCCCAAGAGGAGAAATCTCAGGTTTCCGTCGAAGTTCTCTGAGGGCTACCGGAACATTTTTTTTTTTTCGGTGCTACTGGTGTCCCCAGCTTATCTTTTTAGTTGTGATTTTGGGTCTCATTAAGTCGTTCAGTGGCCCAGGGTGGGCTGGGACTTGCCTTAGCCTCTCAGAGAGCTGGGTTTACAGGCCTGCGCCACCGGGCACAGTGGCAGGCTCTGGAGTACTGTTAAATGAATATTCTGGGAAACTTTGGTGAAACTGGGGGGAGGGCGGTGGACAGAGAGATTCTTCTGATTTTTTTTTGAGAAACTTTCTGGAGGGAGGCATGCAGGTGGGTATCTCTGCAACTGTTCATTCTAAAATGGTGTTTAAGGACCCGCTGTTCCCTAGAAGCTGGACATCGGGGTAAATGATACCTCATCTCTAGCCTCACGGGTCAGTGGGGCAATGGGATCGTTGCAAGGAGTGACGAAGACTGGGGGAGCATCCCAGGGAACTGGGGACACAGGGCAGATAGTGGGGGGCTCCCTTCACAGGTGAAGGTTAGCCGAGGACAGCAGAGCAAGGACTGCACACTGGAGTTGTCCTGATGTTTTCATCTGGACGGAGCCGGGAAAAAGGAGGGTGTGACCACGTGACTGTGTCACCTGTGTGCAGGTGTGGACGTGTGCAGGTGGCAAGTGTGCGAGGTTGTGAATTTGTGGAGGAGCTCACACCCACACACATGTCCCGGGACTTGTCCATCGTTGTGGGGAGCCGTGTGTACCTGTGAGCTTGTTAAGCATGCGAAAGTGTGAAGACTTCCCTCTGTCTCCAGGTAGAGTGCAGCGTGTGTGCGAGCGTGTGTCTGAGATGGTTAATGTGTGTATGTTAGGGAGCACGTGTCCATGGGTGGGGCAGCTGTGTGGGAGCTGGGATGTGTGACAGCCAGCGAGTCTTCAATGTGTATCTTTATGAATGCAAAAATATGCAGAATGTGTGAGCTGGTGTGTGTGGGTGTGTGTGTGCGTCTTGAGACTCAAAGTGTGTGTGCCTCTCTGTGTAAAGTGTCTACCTGTTTTCGCACACGTGGCTCTGTGTTGGTGTGTGGTATTTGACAATGAATACATGTGAATGTGTTGAGCTGTCACCTGTGTTTGTGCACAGTGGAAATATGTGTGGCTGTCAGTCAGTGTCCTTTACACTCATGCAGACTTCCTTCCTGAGAAGGTCTATGGGCTCCCTAGGGGTGGCTTCTAAAGTTCCTGGGACTGGCCTGGTGACTCAGACCTGTAATCTCAGCACTGCTGGGAGCTGAGGCAGGCAGATGGCAAGTTCGAGTCCAGCCTGAGTAACTTAGTGACTTACTGAGACCCTGTCTCATATCCCAAAATAAAAATGGGCTAGGGATGTAGCTCAGTGCGAAGGTCCTGGGCTCCATCACCAGTATCAATCAAAACAAACAAAAATCCCTGGATATGGCTTCCTTGGTTGGGCTTCTCCAGTGCTATTCAGTGTCCCCTCTGGAGGGCTTGGATGGGATTGAGATAATACCAAACAAGAATTGTTTGAGGGTCAGAGGAGATGGCAGGATCCTTCCTTCAAGACCCTGATACCTGGCTGGAACTCTACCTTTTTGCGTCCTTGACTCTAACATCTTCAATGGTCACAGAGCTTGGTTATAGGCCCCCATCCCCTGCTCCCCACCATGGCTGATGATTTATTGCACACCCCATGAAATGGTGGAATCCATGTGGTCTGGTGGCCTCTGAGTACCTTGGTTGGGTTCCAGGGCAGACGGACGCCGCTGGTCACTGGCCTCGCTCCCATCCTCTGGCTATGGCACCAACACACCCAGCTCCACCGTCTCGGTGAGTGTGGTGGGTGGGCTGTTGGTGGGGTGGGCTCACATCCGGGTGCGTGATCCAGGATGGGCCTAAGGAGAGGCTGGGTTTCCCTGTCCTTGTCCTTCGTTGGGTGTCTCTTTGTCTTACCTGTCAGAGATGTGCAAGTCTCCTCCAAAGCCTTGATCTCGACCCTCGACACATCTTCTTGGGGGTGCTACTCATTCCCAACTCATTCATTTAAATTAGAACTTGTTCTCCTTCTAGATTCCAACTCATGTATAAATGATGATATTAAGTTTCAGTGAGGCCAGACCCAGTGGGCTGTGGCTGTAATCCCAACATTCTGGGAACCCAAGGCAGAATAACACAAGTTCAAGAGCAGCCTGGGCAATTTAATGACTGTGTGCAGTGGCTCCGCCTCCTGTTAGATCAGCTTTATATGGTGCTAGAGAATTGAACTTGAAGCCTGTGCTTGCAAGACCAGCGCTTTAACCGCTGTGCCATCCCTCCAGCCCCCGGGATAGAGTGTCTTAAGCAGGGGACTGGGCGATGTGATATTTAAGAAGGTAATTCTGACTGCAGACGTAGTCACGTGGCTGTCATTGTGTCCACAGTGGTGATTATAGGACTCTCTGTCCCGGCAATGAGCCAGGCCTTGTCACCCAGGGACCACGGAGCCTGATCCCTGACCTTGAGGGGACAGCAGTAACATATTAGTGTGTCAAGATAAAAAGCAGAGACAGACACATGGTAGGAGCCAGGTGCGGTAGTACAGGCCTCTAATCCCAGCTAACTGGGAGGCTGAGGCAGGAGGGTCACAAATTTGAGGGCAGCTTGGGTAAATTAGTGAGACTCTGCCTCAAAATAAAAAATTTAGAAGGGCTGGAGATACAGATGAGTGTCAAGACTCTGGGATTGGTCCCCAGTATAAAGGGGGAAAGAGGATAGGGCAGTATTAGGCAATGGCTTGAGGTGTGGGGGCAGAAGTGATCCCTAGCAGGTGTGTTTCAGGTAGAGGGAATCACCAGTGCAAAGGCCCTGAGGTAAGAGGCTGCCTTCTTCAAGGATCATCTCAGAGCCAGAGCGGTCAGCATGGTGTGAGCAGAGCAGTCAGGGGGAGAATGAGCAGGGCCACGGGGGCCTTGTGTTCCGGGAGGGAGGACTTGGGCGTTCACCCTGAGTAAGGTGGGAGTCACTGAAGGTTCTGAACACAAAGGATGTGACTTAGCTCAGTGTTAGCAGGCGCCCTGCGGCCACATCCGTATCCGCGTCGCGTCCCCGTCTGTGTGTGTGTGTGTCCGCCCCTTCCTGCCGGTTGTCGGGAGTCCCAACCCAGGCCCTGGGATGTCAGTACCCCGCACCCTGCGGCCAGGATCAGGGCCTAAGGATGGTGAAGACCGGGGTTTGGGCATTGCTCGGTGGCTACGTCTCCCCGGGAGTCCCAGCCGGGTCTGGACCTGAGGGGCCCCGCGGTGGCTCTGACCCCGGCCCCGCCCCGCCCCCCAGTCCTCCTGCTCCTCCCAGGAGCGCCTGCACCAGCTGCCCTACCAGCCCACGGTGGACGAGCTGCACTTCCTGTCCAAGCACTTCGGCAGCACCGAGAGCATCCCCGACGAGGATGGCGGCCGCCGCTCCCCGGCCGTGCGGCCCCGCTCGCGGAGCCTCAGGTGGGCAGGCACCCCGCTCGCGGTTGTCCCAGCCTCGGGGAGGCCGAGGCAGGAGGCTTGGAGGGGCGTGTGACAGCCCAGCCTCGGCCACTTAGCGGCTTGTCCAGACCCTGTGTGAGAATCAAAAACTGGGGACGAAGCTCGGTGTGGAGGCGATGGGCTCGATCCCCGCCGGCGCCTCGAGGGACCCGCGCGCGGGTCCCCGGAAAGCGCGGTGGGCGTGGCCGGCGTGGAGGCGGGGCCTGGACGGGACGGCGCCTCTCCCCGCAGCCCCGGCCGCTCCCCCTCCTCCTACGACAACGAGATCCTGATGATGAACCACGTGTACAAGGAGCGGTTCCCCAAGGTGAGGCGCGCCCCGCCCGCCCCCTGGTGGCCCGGCCCGGCCCGGCGCGACCCGCCTCCGCTCCCCCGCAGGCCACCGCGCAGATGGAGGAGAAGCTGCGCGACTTCGCCCGCGCCTACGAGCCGGACAGCGTGCTGCCGCTGGCGGACGGCGTGCTCAGTTTCATCCACCACCAGATCATCGAGCTGGCCCGGGACTGCCTGACCAAGTCCCGCGACGGGCTCATCACCACCGTCTACTTCTACGAGTTGCAGGAGAACCTGGAGAAGCTGCTGCAGGACGTGAGTGCCCGCCCAGGCGGCCCGGCCCCGGCTCTGCCCCCAGCCCTGCCCGACGCCCGGGCCCGTCCAGGGGGCCTGACTGCGCGTGCCAGGCGTCACTAGGTAGCTCAGGCTGGCCTTACACACATGACAACCGTCCTGCACCCGCCACCTGAGCGCTGGAATTACAAGCGTGGTCCGCCATGCCTACTTTATAGGGGAAGGAAGAAATTTAACCTTCCCCACCTCCCTCAGCCGCTTACGCAGATGCCCAGCACACTGAAGGTGCTCAGTAAATGTTGGTTAAATGAATAGACAAGGAGCTAGTGGTGGCCCTGGGTTCGATTCCCAGCACCACATAAGCCGGGCGTGGTGGCGCACACCTGTAATCCTAGCACTCGGGAGGCTGAGGCAGGTGGATTGCTGAGTCCAAGGCCAGCCTGGGCTCCACAGTGAGTTCAGGACCAGCCTGGGCTCTTGAGACCCTGTCTCAAGAAGAAAAAAAAAAGACTTCTATTCAAGTCAGTGATCATGAATAGCATTTACTGAGCACCCACTGTGTGCCAAAGCACTAGGCACACTACAGAGAAGTATTCCTGCCGTCCCGGGGCTGAAATTGTCATGCAAGAGGTGCCTGAAAAATACGGTAATAGAAAGAGCAGGAACAGGATGATGTCACCTGACTTTTAGGGCTACGAAGCAAGCAGAACCAGCCACCAGCTGGAGTGTCAGGGCTTCCTTGTAAGGTCCCTGACACAACTTTTTTTTAGATTAAGTGGAGCTAGAAGTGAGGACAGGCTTCCCTGTGGAAGTGCCAGCCGCCAGGGGCCCTGAAGGAGGGACCCACGCTGAGACTCGGAGGGAGAGTGGGTCGGGGAGAGGCCGCTATTCAGCCTGGGCTGCAGGGGTGTTTTAAGGATAAACTGAATGACTGACAGAGTTAGAACGTTGTTTGCTGTCATCGCCCGTCACCATTACTGAAGATGGAACCCAGGGCCTTGGCACTGAGCTACACCCTCGATCCATTTTTTCTTTTTGATTTTGAGACAGGATCTCACTAAGTCAGGCAGTTGCCCAGGCCGAGTTCAAAGTTGTGATCCTCCTGCTTCAGCCTTCTAGAGCGCTGGAATTACAGGCCTGTGCCAGTGGGCCAGGCCACTTACCACCATTATTATTATAACGATCAAAATTGGCATAATTGCTATTTTTTTTTTGTGATTTTTTGAGACAAGGTCTTGCTCTATAGTCTAGGCTCGTAACTGAACTCATTTTGCAGCTCGGGCTGGCTTCAGACTCCACAGCAATCTTCCTAACTCAGCCTCCCTAGTGCTGGGGCCAGAATTATTTTTGCAGTGTGGTTCAGGCCTCAGTTTTCTCACCTGGAAAGTGAGTCAACAGCAGCAGTTCCTCCCCCTTGGGGCTGGGCCTGGCTGTTGCAGGGACCCTGTGAGCTCCCATCTGTGCCCCCCTCGCCAGGCCTACGAGCGCTCCGAGAGCTTGGAGGTGGCCTTCGTCACGCAGCTGGTGAAGAAGTTGCTCATTATCATCTCCCGGCCCGCAAGGCTGCTGGAGTGCCTGGTGAGGGGCTGAGGGGCTGAGGGGAGCACCCAGCGGGGACCCTCAGAGCCCAGCTTGAGCCCACCATCGTCCTGCCACAGGAATTCAACCCGGAGGAGTTCTATCACCTGCTGGAGGCAGCTGAGGGACATGCCAAGGAGGGTCACCTCGTCAAGACAGACATCCCCCGCTACATCATCCGCCAGCTGGGCCTCACCCGGGACCCCTTTCCAGGTGTGACCGGGACGCCGGGCCAGGGACCCAGAGGGTAAGCAGGCCGGGCTGGCACCCACACTCACCGTCACTTCCCCCAGATGTGGTGCATCTGGAGGAGCAGGACAGCGGCGGCTCCAACACCCCTGAGCAGGACGACCTCTCTGAGGTAAGAACGGGACGGTGGTGGGCGCTCCGGGCTGTGCAACCCCCAGGGACCCTGCCCGGCTCTGGGTCTCTTGGTCCTGTGCTCTGAGCCTCAGTTTGCCCATTGGTCAAATAAACTTACTAATAGTTTTCCCATGAGCTTTTTATTTTAATGAATTATAGTACTGGGGATCAAGTCCAGGGCTTCACACTGAGCTACGTCTCTAGCCCATTTTTAGTTTTAATTTTTGAGACAGGGTCTCACTAAGTAATTAACTTGTCCAGGAGGGCTTTAACTTGCAATCCTCCTGCCTCAGCCTCCTCAGTAGCTAACACTGCAGGCACGCACTTTGCCTAGCAAAATCCACCACTGATTTATTTGTTTATTTATTTATGATGGGGATTGATCTCATGGTCTCAGGTGTGCCGGGCGCATGTTCTTCCCTTAGCCAAGTCTCAGTCCTGTGTAGCTGTGGCCGCTGTGATGAGGGTGGAACCGGCCTGTGTGTGCTACACATGTGTGCCATCACTGAGCTGCGCTGTCAGCCTCCTTTTTTCTTTTTAACCATCATAGGATGAACAATTCTGTTTTTTTTTAACATTTTTTTTTTTTTTTGCAGTACTGGAGATTAAACACAGGGCCTTTCCTCTGAATTACATCCCAAGCATCTTTTTATTGTTTATTTGAGAAAAGCTCTTGCTAAGCTGCTAAGTTCCCCGGGTGGGATTCGAACTTGCAAACCTCCTGCCTCGGCCTCCCAAAGCTCTGGGATTGCAGGCCCGAGTCAGTGGGCCTGGCTTAGATTCTTTAGTCACACAATCATTACATCTGTCTTGGTCTAGAACTCTTGATGACCACAGAGAAAAACTCGCTTTATTTAAGCAGCCGTCGCCACCACGCCCTTCTGCCAGCGCCCGGCCACCGCTGACCTCTGTATGAAGTTGCCTCTTCTGGAGGCCTCGTGTGCATCGGGTCACTTATGCCATCAACTTTTCCTCTGACTTATTTCACACAGCGTATGTTTGGGGATCTTTAAAAATTTTTTTTGTGTTGGTGATAAAATCTAGGGCTGGGTACATGCAGGGCAAGTGGTCTCTCTACCCCTGAGTTACTTCCCAGCCATATTTATTCTTCTTATTTATTTATTTATTTATTTATTTTTGAGACAGGGTCTCACTCTGTAGTTTAGGCTGGCCCTGAATTCATTACACAGCCCAGGTTGGACTTGAACTCACGATAATCCTCTGGCCTCAGCCTGCTGAGCGTTGGGATTACTGGTGTATGTCACCACACCCAGTTTATGAGGTGCTGGGGAATTGAACTCAGGGCCTTGTGCTTGATAAGCAAGTGCTTTAACTGGTAGGCTTTACCCTCAGTCCTTTTACTTTTATTATTTATTCATTTCTTTAGAGGCAGGGTCTTGCTCTGTAATCCAGGCTGTTCCTGGATTCACTGTGTAGCGCAGCTGGCCTAGAACTCATGGCAAACCTCCTGCCTCAGGCTCCTGAGTGCTGGCACTACAGACATGTGCCACCATGACCAGCTCTTATGGGGACGGAACCCGGGGCCTAGGGCCAAGGATTTCCAAGGCAGGCACTCTAACCACTGAGCTATGCTCCCAGCCCTGCCATTTTTGTTTTTTGCAAGAGTCTTTTTTTTTTGAGACAGGGTCTTGCTCTGTAGTCCAGGCTGGTCCTGAACCCACTATGGAGCCCAGGCTGGCCTTGGACTCACGACAATCCTCCTGCCTCAGCCTCCTGAGTGCTGGGATTACAGGCGTGCGCCACCATGCCCAGCTTATGTGGTGCTGGGGAATGGAACTCGGATACTTAGCGCTTGACTTAGCGCTTGCTAAGCAAGTGCTTTAACTGCTGAGCTGTTCCTCCAGCCTGAGACAGAGTCTTAATATGTAGTACACTTCAGCCTCAAATTTGATTCTACCTGTGCCTTCCCTGTAGCTGGGATTACAGGAGTGCGCCACAATATCTGGCCTAGCATAATATTTTTTGAGGCTTATTCACATTATAGTATGAACCTGTGCTTTTTCTTTTTAATGATTGAATCAAGTTTCATGGCAGGGATAGGCCACATTGTGTTTACCCATTCATCTGATGATGGTGTTGGTGGAAAGGTACTTGTACACTGTAACAACACAGAGGGCGGGCTTCTCTGACCCTGAAAAGTGTGAGGATTTTTTTTCTCTCTAGTAAACAATTCTGATGCCATGGGCACCGAGTGGATGAGTGGATGTCCTCTAATCTAGACGTCCCCAGCTCCTAGACTGCACACCTGTCAGTGGTCTTGGAGGGACCAGGGAGGGTCGGGGGAGGGAGGAGAAGGTGTGACAGGTGAGTCAAGCTCCGCCTCCTGTCAGCGCGCTCCTATTAGGTTCTCATGCCGCTTCTGCCTGACAGGAGGCAGAGCTTCGCTCTCTGCTCCCTCTCTGAGGCGGCTCTCCCCCGCAAAGCTGTCCTCCAAGAACCTACTACAGAACAGGTGCCTCCCAGCCGTCAGCCCCTGTCCTTGGGAGCAGGGTCTTCAATTCAACTGGTCCCCTCGTGTCAAAACGTTTGGGGGGCTGGAGTAATAGCTCAGTGATTAAAGCCCTTGCCTAGCAACCTCAAGGCCCTGGGTTCAATTCCCCAGCATCACATAAACTGGGCTTGGTGGATCATGCCTGAAATCCCAGCTCTCAGGAGACTGAGGCAGGAAGAATGCCTTGAATTCAAGGCCAGCCTGGGCTACAGAGTCAGCTCAGGACTGGCCAGGACCACAGAGCAAGACCCTGCCTCAAAAAAAAAAAAAAAAAAAATTAAGGACTACTGCTCTAATTGTTCAATTCTCACACTGTCTGCCTGAAGATGGTGTCAGATCCTGCAGGCTGGGGGCTCAGTACTGTTCCCGCCCCACTTCAGGTGACAGTCGTCATCCCCAGGTGCTTTTCCCTACACCTTATTTGTTTGTTTGTTTGCTTGCTTGTAGTGGGGATTGAACTCTGGACCTTCTCACTGGCCCGATCCCCCTTTTTCTGAGACAGGGTCTCCCTCTTGTAGTTCATGCTGCTCCTGAACTATGTCGCCCAGGCTGGCCTTGAACTCAGCAATATTCCTGCCTCAGCCCCCCCCCCCCCAAGTGCTGAGATTACAGGCATGTGTCACCAGGTTGGTTTGTTTGGTGCCAGAGAATCAAATTCAGGACCTTGTGCTTGCTAGGCAAGCGCTTTAACTGCTGTGCCATTCCCCAGCCCCTCTTTTCTCATTTAATATCCAGGTAATTCTATCTTTGTGTCTAAGAAAAAGGAAAATAAATTTTGAAAGTTAAATGTAAGCACAGAGCATGTTGGCACAAACCTGTTATGTCAGTACTCAGGAGGTCGAGGCACAAGGATTGCAAGTTCATTCAAAGCCATTTTGTGCTGTGCAGTGAGTTCAAGGCCAGCCTAGATCACACACTGAGATCTTGTCTCAAAAAGGAAAACATGAAATGATACACAAAAATGTTACTCCCACCTTTGTTCCCAATTTTTCTGTATCCCCAGCTGTAGTTACACGGTTCCATTTGCCGCTCCCCCCTTTTTTATGGGGTTGGAGGTTGGGGTGGGGAGTAGTACTATGGATTGAGCCCAGAACCTGTGCATGCTAGGCAACTACTCTACCACTAAACTACATCTTCATCCCTTTTTAAAAATTTTGAGTGGCTGGGTGTTGGTAGCAGCAGTTAGAGTGCTTGCCTAGCAAGTTCAAAGCCCTGGGTTCATTCCCAGCACCACCTAAGCCAGGCATGGTGGTGCACGCCTATAATCCCAGCACTGGGGAGACAGAGGCAGGTGGATTGCTGTGAGTTCAAGGCCAGTCTTGGCTACATAGTAAGTTCAAGACCAGCCTGGACTATAGAGGAGCAAGACTGTCACAAAAAAAAAATTGGGTTGATGTAATTTGCTTTTCTATCCTTTCTGTATGAATTTGAGCATCTTTTTATTTCAATTTTATTTGTTTTATTCTTTTTTTGAGACAGGATCTTGCTCTGTAGCACAGGTTGGTCCTAAACTCGTTATATAACCGAGGCTGACCTCAACTTCACAGCAATCCTCCTGCCTCAGCCTTCTGAGTGCTGAGATTACAAGCGTGCACCACCAGATCCAGCGAATCCTTATGTAGTGCTGGAGAATTGAATCCGCACCCTTGCTTGTGCGAGGCAAGCACTTTAACCACGGAGCTATTCCACAGCTCCTCATTTTCTTTTTTTAAATCAGACAAGGTCTCGCTATGCATCCCAGTGTGGCCTCGAACTTGCTGTGCAGCCCCGGCTGGCCCCGAACTTCCTGCTCCAGCCTCCCACGTGTTGGGGCTGCAGTCAGGCACCACCACACTCTGCGAGCAACTTTTCTCCTTTCTTTTCATCTATTCTTTTTCTTTCTGTTTGCTCTAAGGATGGAACACAGGGCCTCCGCTCTGAGCTGTATCACCAGACCATTTTCTTTGTTTATCTGAGTCTCCTTAAATTGCTCAGGCTGGCCTTAAACTTGCAATCCTCCTGTTTCAGCCTCCCAGAGTGCTGACCTGACAGGCCGATGCCGCTGGGCCCAGCTCCCAGTCCATTTTTTATTTATTTATTTTTTTAAAAATTTTGAGACAAGATCTCGTTAAGTTGCCAGGCTGGGTTGGAACTTGTGGTCCTCCTGTCTCAGCCTCCCAGAGTGCTGGGATTAGAGGCCAGGGCCACCGGACCCAGCGGAGTGTAACCGTTTCGTCTGCTTAGCCTATTTTTTTCCTACGTAAGGCTTCCTGCCGTGGGAACTCACTGTATGTGTTAGAGTCCTCATCATGCTCCAGGCTTCCTGCCATTTCCTAATGCGAGGGAGTTGGGGCGTGGTCTTGGGTTCAAGTCCCCACTTTGTCCTTTCCTCACTGTGGCACCGAACGGAGGACCTGCTTAGCGGCTGTGTGCTTCCCCACACGTAAACTGGACCCTCACCAGGCGCTGGCGGCCGTCTGTTCCCCCAGGGCCGCGGCAGCACCTCCAAGGCCAAGAAGCCCCCCGGGGAGAACGACTTTGACACCATCAAGCTCATCAGCAACGGCGCCTACGGGTGAGCCACCCGGGGCTCTGGCGGGGGGCGGGCGGCGGCGGCCGGGCGTCTCGGAGGTGATGGCCGGTCCTCGCTCTCTCCCCCCGCAGCGCCGTCTACCTGGTGCGCCACCGGGACACGCGGCAGCGCTTCGCCATGAAGAAGATCAACAAGCAGAACCTGATCCTGCGGAACCAGATCCAGCAGGCCTTCGTGGAGCGCGACATCCTCACCTTCGCCGAGAACCCCTTCGTGGTCGGCATGTTCTGCTCCTTCGAGACCCGGCGCCACCTCTGCATGGTCATGGAGTACGTGGAAGGTGCGCCGCCGCCCGCCGGGCACCGGTCAGGGCTGCTTGACCAGCTGTCTCCGTGGTCGCAGTTTTCTGCCCTGTTTTTCCATCCAATCACAGGCCCGTTCCTCTGTTGCTTGGCCAATCATTTGCTGCTTCATCCTTCTGCGTTTTAGGCCATTCAATGGAGATACGTCCGCCGGCTGGGCCTGACGGCGCAGGCCTGTCATCCCAACAGCGGGAGGCTGAGGCAGGAGGATGGCAAATTTGAGCCCAGCATGGGCATCTGAACACCTTAGCGTGGCTGTGTCTCAAAGGCAAAAAGCAGAAAGGACCAGGGGGCTGGAGAAATAGCACAGCAGTTAAAGAGCTTGCCTAGCGAGCACGAGGCCCCGGGTTCGATACCCCAGCACCACATACGCCAGGCATGGTGGTGCACGCCTGTAATCCCAGCACTCAGGAGGCTGAGGCAGGAGGAGTGGCATGACTTGGAGGCCAGCCTGGGCTACATAGTGAGTTCAGAACCAACCTGGATTATAGAGTAAGACCCTGCCTGAAAAGAAAAAAAAAAAAAAAACAAAGAAAGGACTGAGGATATACCTCAGTGTCAAGGTCCTGGGCTCCATCCCCAGCAGCACAGGCTGCCTCTCTCACACACACACAGGTCCACCCACCCACTTACCAGTTTTCCATTAACTGGCCTTCCTCTGTTCTTGTCGTGCATTCACCCAAACGCCATGTTCCTGTTTTTTAATTGACTCACTAGCTTTATAGTATTCAAGTTTGAATCTAGGGCCTTATACTTGGTAGGTGTTTTATCACTGAGCCATAGTGCTAGCCCTTTTAAATTTTTATTTTACATTTATTTATTTATTTTTGAGAAAAGTCTCACTCTGTAATCCAGGATAGTCCTGAACTCACTATGTAGCCTCTGCTGGCCTCAAACACATGACAATCTTCCTGCCTCAGCCTCCTGAGTGCTGAGATTACAGGCATAGGCCACCACACTGGGCTTCTTTGCTGCTGGGAAACTGAACCCAAGACCTTGTGCTCAACAGGCAAGCACCTTAGCCCTTGAGCTAGGCCCTTAGCTCCTTAAATTTTATTTGGAGACAGAGTAAAAATAAGTTACCCAGGCTGGATTGGAATTTATGATCTTCCTGCCTCAGCTTCCCAAGTAGTTGAGATTATGGATGCGTGATATCACTCCCAGATACTACCTATATTTTTATTTGTTTATCCAGACCCTTATTTCGGTACCCCCATCGTTCATCTATTTATCTCCTTGTCATACTATTATCTGTGTGCCTAAAATCTTTTTTACTATAACTGGCATACTATTATCTATAATCTCTGTTATATCTGCCATCTACTTAAGATCTCTCTCTATCACACAGTCTACTCTCACTTTCCAGGGAACTATATTCAGAGCCCATTTGTTACTTTTATTTATTTGTTTGTTTATGTTGAGACAGAGTCGCACTCTGTAGTCCAGGCTGGTTATTACCTTGTTTTGTAGCCCAGCCTGGCCTTGAACTCATGACAATCCTCTTGCCTCAGCCTCCTGAACCCTGACATTCTACCAGCACTATGTACACCAGTACCATGCCCAGCTTCATTTACTTTTGAGACAGGGTCTCACTGAGTCACTCAGTTGCCGGGCTGGGCTTTTATTTGTGGCCCTCTGCCTCCATTTTTAGACCGCAGGGATTTCCGGGCTGTTCCTGCAGGCTGGCGTCTGCCAGCTCCTGTGCTGTTATCGGCCCTCTAGCTGGCTGTTAGCTACCATCCATCTGTGACATTGTTACATCCTACTTGCCTCTGACACTGTTACCTGTCAGCTCTCTCCAGTATACTATAATCCATCTTTTCTTCATACATCTCTCTCTACCCTAGCTAGCTAGGTCTCGCCCCAACCGACAGTTCATTCACCAGTTTATCCATCAATCCACGTGTCCATCCAATCACCAGTGCACATACATCATTTCCCACCGCCATGGGAAATGGCTGTTTTTTTTTTCATGTATCCTTGTGTATTTTCCACTCAAGCGGCTGTCCCTTCAGGCCCCGTACCCTGTGATGTCATAGGAGTGCCACCTCCAACTCCTAGTCAACCATCTAGCCACTCAGTACATGTCCTCTCTTCGCTTTCCTCACGGCACATGCTACTGTAGCACTGGTGGCCCATTTGGGACTAGGCAGACCCATGGAGATTATGTTCCCAGGGAGGTTATGTTCTTGTCATGCACATAGGCACAGACGAGCCAGTGGAGACAAGATGTCTCCTCAGTGAGGCTGGCAGGGCAGGCCGCGAGGCTGGAGTCGTGGCGGGCTCTCTGAGGCCGAGACTGTCCCAGGTACAGAGGCCCCTGAGTGGAGAATCTTATGGAGAATTTGGTTGTGGAGGAGCAGCGAGGAGGCTGGTAGAGGCCAAGTGAGAGGGAGGAGGGTAGCAAAGGAGGGGGCATGGAGAAATGGGGTGTCGAGTGGGCAGGACCTCCGGAGCCCAGATGGCATCAGATTTTATTCTGAATGCCACAGAAGCCACACCAGGTGCTGCACCAGGTTTTAAGCTGAGCTGATATGGTCTGACTTATGTCTTAAGAAAATTAATTTAGGGGCTGGGGACAAAGCTCAGTGGTTAAAGTACTTGCCTAACAAGTGTTAAGGCCCGAGCTTAAATTCTCCTGTAAGGTGAGACCCTGTCTCAAAATAGATAAAAAGAAAAAAGAGAAAAAGAAAGAGGTGAGGTCACAGCTCAGCGGGACAGCTCAGGCCTAGCACATATGAGGTCCCAAAGGAAAAACAATGTCCATTGGCAGCCCCCCCCCCCCATGACTCAGCCCTAAAGTGTCATTTGACAGTTAACCCACGCAATCCTTGTATGCTAGGAGGCTGAGGCAGGAGGATCACAAGGTAGAGTCCCACTTGGGTTACCTACACCGAGGGCTGCCCTCCTACACACAGTAGGTAAAGAAGCCGCCTTGGGATCCTTCCTTCCAAAATCCACCTCCCCCGTCACCTTCCATCATGCCCCGTGTGCTTTCTGAGTCTCAGTCTTCTTGTGTGTAAAGTGGGCTGGTTCTGGTGCCTAAAACAAACGATGAGAGGAGTCTGGGGGAGGACAAGCCCCTGCGTGGTGGGGAAAGGGTGTCCCTCTGGGCCTCAGGTTTTCTTACCTGCAAAATGGGTACAATTTTTTTTGAGACAGGGCCTGGCTTTGTGTTCTAGGCTGGTTCTAAACTCACTACGTGGCTCAGGCTGGCCTTGAATTCACAGAAATCCTCCTGCCTCAGCCTTCCTAGTGCTGGGATTACAGGCTTGAGCCACCATACCCAGTTTATGTGATACTGGGGAATCGAACTCAGGGCCTTGCGCTTGCCAAGCAAGGGCTCTAACTGCTATGCTGTTCCTCCGGCCCCCAGAGGGGCGCAAGGGAACATGGGAAGTTGGTGCTACGATTTGCATCGGCGCTCCGCTCTGGGTCCTGGGGGTCTCCCTTTTTCATGTGGGTCTGTGTCTGGGGCCACAGGTGGTGACTGTGCCACCCTGCTGAAGAATATCGGGGCACTGCCCGTGGAGATGGCCCGCATGTACTTCGCCGAGACCGTGCTGGCCCTCGAGTACCTGCACAACTACGGCATCGTGCACCGTGACCTCAAACCAGACAAGTGAGCTTGGCTATTGCCCGCCCTCCCTGCGCGCGGCCCAGGGGTGAGGTGGGCAGGCCGGGCCTCTGAGACGTCCCCCCTGCCTGCAGCCTCCTCATCACCTCCATGGGCCACATCAAGCTCACGGACTTCGGGCTTTCCAAGATGGGGCTGATGAGCCTCACCACTAACTTGTACGAAGGCCACATTGAGAAGGACGCCCGCGAGTTCCTGGACAAACAGGTGTGTGGCGGGCGTGGGGGTCGTCCAGGGTAGAGTGACCCGGCGGGCCCGCGGGGACCCCCGGGCGGGTGCAGTGGGAGGCACGGCCGTCCCTCGAGGGCCTCCTGTGGCCAGGGCGCAGGCTGACCGCCTGCCCCCAGGTGTGTGGGACCCCAGAGTACATCGCGCCAGAGGTCATCCTGCGCCAGGGCTACGGCAAGCCGGTGGACTGGTGGGCCATGGGGATCGTTCTGTACGAGTTCCTGGTGGGCTGCGTGCCCTTCTTCGGGGATACGCCGGAAGAGCTCTTTGGACAGGTCATCAGCGGTACGTACCTCCTCTGTGGCCCCCCGGGGGTCCCAGGGGTCCCCAACGACCCCTCAGCTTCACGTTGCTTTGTAGATGACATCCTGTGGCCCGAGGGGGATGAGGCCTTGCCCACTGACGCCCAGCTCCTGATATCCAGCCTCCTGCAGACCAACCCCCTGGTCCGGCTCGGGGCAGGTGAGCGGGCCTGCCGCGCAGAGGAGCCGGAGCCGAGGGGCGCTGTGACCCCAGGCGCAGCCGGGGCAGGGTCCTAGGTGAGGGCTGGGCTGCCGTCACTGCGTCCCCCCTCTTCCAGGAGGCGCCTTTGAGGTGAAGCAGCACAGTTTCTTTCGCGACTTGGACTGGACCGGGTTGCTGAGGCAGAAGGCCGAGTTTATCCCCCACCTGGAATCGGAAGATGACACCAGCTACTTCGACAGTGAGTGGGGCCGGGCAAGGGGCCTTGGGAGAGGACGAGGCCAGCGGGGAGGGCCCTGGGGTGAAGACCTGGCCTTGGGCACGGGGTAAATACTCGGCAAAGGCGGAAGTCACGGCAGGGCGTGGCCGCTTGGTTTGGCAGAGGGGCGGTACCAGGCTAAGAATTCAGAACGGAGTTAAAAATTCAGTCGGGGTAAAAGTGGAACGTGGACCGGGATGAGTTCTAAGGTAAAGCCTGGACTGCCCAGTGGTACAGGGCTGTAATCCCAGCAGTCTGGGAGGCTGAGGCAGGAGAATTCCAAGTAAGAGCCAAACGTGGGCAATTTAGCGACTTAGTGAGACATTGTTTCAAAATCAAAGATAAGAATGGCTGGAGATGTAGATCGGCGTGAAGGCCCTGAGTCGATCCTCGGTACCACAATAATAATAACAAATGAATGAAGTTTAGCGGTGCTAGGACCAAGAAGCACCAGGGTCTTGAGGTGCTTCCAGGGCCTATAACCGTGTGGGTGGGGCTAGGGCTGTGGCCGCTTTGGGGGACCCGGCATTTGCGAATGAGCCAGGCCTCCAGACGTGGCTTGTGCGGGGATCGGGCTCGAGAAGCCGACCTCCGAGTCACAGCCCACACCCCTCCCCAGCTCGCTCCGACAGGTATCACCACGTGAACTCCTACGACGAAGACGACACCACGGAGGAGGAGCCTGTGGAGATCCGCCAGTTCTCCTCGTGCTCCCCGCGATTCAGCAAGGTGGGCCCCGGGCCGGGCGCGGGCTGGGGCGAGGCCGGTGGCGGCGGAGGGAGGACCGCTTGGGCGGAGGCGGGTTTGGAGGGCCGGTGGGGAGCCTGGGCCTCCTCGTCGGAAAGTTGCTGCAATGGGGGATAGTTAGGGAGCTGTGAATCTCGGGGTGGGGGAGCCGGCCAGGGGCTGAGGGACAGTTCTTCACTGAGTGGAATCTAAGGAGAACTGAGCCTTCGTGCAGAGGAGGTGCACGGTGGGCCGGGGCCGCTTCTGGACCCGGTCGAGTCAGGGCAGGTGCCAGCACTGTGCGAGGCTGAGGCAGAAGGACCCCAAATTCGAGCCCAGCCTGGACGACTTAGTGGCTCAGCGAGACCCTGTCAAAAAATAAAAAACTCGCAAGAAGGGGCTGAGGATATAGCCCAGCGCAAAAGCCTTGGGCCCGCTCTCCCGGAAGACGGAGCGGCAGGCGAGGCTGAGCAGGTCTTGCTTTGAGGAGCGCTTTGGCGAGGTCATTGGGAGGGGCGTGGGGATGGGCGGGGCCTAGGAATTGGGCGGGGCCTGGAAAGCAGGAGCACGTGGCGCCGCGGGGCGGGGCCTAGAACCCGCCGGCTCGCTTTGTGGGTGGAGTTGAGTGGAAGAGCGTGGGCCTTCGTGGGCCTTCGTGCGGCCGGCGCAGACTTGGGCGGTGCCCGGCCCGGAGGCGTGGCTTGCGCGGGTGCGGTGGCAGGAGGCTGTTCGGCTCGGGAGCGGCCGTGGGACTCAACCTCCACCCGCTGCGCCCTTGCAGGTGTACAGCAGTATGGAGCAGCTGTCGCAGCACGAGCCCAAAACCCCAATAGCAGCAGCAGGGGCCAGCAAGCGGGAGCCAAGCGCCAAGGGCCCCGAGGAGAAGGTGGCCGGCAAGCGGGAGGGGCTGGGCGGCCTGACCCTGCGCGAGAAGACCTGGAGAGGCGGCTCTCCGGAGATGTGAGCAGCGGCGGGGCCGGCCTGGGGGCGGGGCTCAGGGGCGTGCCTCCGCTGACCACGCCCCCTCCGTGCAGCAAGCGTTTCTCCGCGTCCGAGGCCAGTTTCCTGGAGGGAGAGGCGAGTCCGCCTTTGGGCGCGCGTCGACGTTTCTCGGCGCTGCTGGAGCCCAGCCGCTTCAGCGCCCCGCAAGAGGATGAAGATGAGGCTCGGCTGCGTAGGCCTCCCCGGCCCGGCTCTGACCCCTCAGGATCGCTGGATGCACGAACCTCGAAAGAGACGGCCCAAGGGGAAGGTACCCCCAGCGCTGCGGACCCTGAGGCCTGTGAGTCCCCTCTCCTGCTGCCTTCCAGAATTCGCAGTGACGTTATATTGAGCACTAAATGAGCCTGGTACTGCTGTGTATGCAAGGACTCATGTACTATTCACACTCCAACCCGAGAGCCCTATTGAACAGAGAAACAAGCCGGGCATGGCCGTGCACATCTGTAATCCTAGAAGTCGGCAGCTGAGGCGAGGAGATCTCAAGTTTGAGCACAGCTTAGCAAGTTAGCGAGAACTTGTCTATATGGATATATTAATGTGCCATCCTCAAAGTCAGTCGGTGACACAGACACAGTATTTCTCTATCTCAAGAGCCGTGCTGAACACACATTACCTGCTCCAGTGAAATTTACACGGGAGAGAAATTGGAAGAGTTCTCTGACCTTAGACTGATCTCTAACCCATCTACTTTTTTTTTCAGCTGAGCGCCCACGTCCAGGTGACCTTTGCCCGCCTTCAAAGGATGGGGACACATCAGGTCCTCGGGCTACCAATGACCTGGTTCTGCGCAGGGCGAGGCACCAGCAGCTGTCAGGGGACCCAGCAGGAGAGAAGTGGCCTTCTCGTACTGGGGGCAAAGTCATCAAATCAGCTTCAGCCACTGCCCTGTCTGTCATGATTCCTGCAGGTAATGCTGGGTCCTACCCATATCTGAGCCAGGATAGGACGATGACAATACTGCATTTTTCCTGTCACGGCGATTGGCATAAGGCCATACCAGTGACCTGGTAGAGAAGGGCCTGACCCAGTGCAGACCAATGAACATACAGCATTTCACCCGTCCACAGTGATTGGTTCAAGGATGAACCTCACATCTATACTTTTGACTTGGGCGGAGGGAGGCGCAGATACTCTGGCACCGTCCCCTTTGTCCTGACCTCTGACCTTGGTTCTGTGTCCACAGTGGACCCACATGGAAGCTCTCCCCTTGCTAGTCCCATGTCCCCACGATCTCTGTCCTCCAACCCATCTTCACGGGACTCCTCACCCAGCCGGGACTACTCTCCGGCTGTCAGTGGCCTCCGTTCTCCCATCACTATCCAACGGTCGGGCAAGAAGTATGGCTTCACCCTGCGTGCCATCCGGGTCTACATGGGTGACTCTGATGTCTACAGTGTGCACCACATTGTTTGGGTGAGCACTCCTGCGAGGGATTTGTATCCAAGGATGGGGGGTTGCGGGAGCAAAGTCCTGGGGACAAGCGGTAGTTCGGACGCTGGAGCGAGGAAACCGGGGTGAACTCTTTTTGCATCTCTCTCACTTGGCTCTCTGGTCCTCAGCTTCTTCATCTGTAAAGTAGGATGGCTAATGATCACACGGTGTCACGAAGACGGTCCTGCACGCAGAGGGGGGTGTTCGGCACATAAGTTTGTGGGGCTTTCACCTGATGTGGCTCATATCTATTTTTAAAATTTATTATCATTTATTTATTTATTTTTGAGACAGGGTCTCTCTGTGGTCCTAAACTCAACTATGTAGTCCATCCTGGTCTCAAACTCACAGCAATCCTCCTGCCTCAGCCCCCCAAGTTCTGGGAGAACAGACAAGTGCCACCATGCCCAGACTCACATCTGTAATTCCAACACTCCGGGAGGCTGAGGCAGGAAGATTGCAAACTCAAGCCCAGCCTGGGCAATTTACCAAGACTGTCTCAAAAAAAAAAAAAAAATTTGGGGCTGGAGGAATGGCTCAGTGGTTAAAGCACTTGCCTTGCAACAGCTGAGTACCAGAGTTCGATTCCCCAGCACCACATAAGCTGGGCGTGGTGTTGTATGTCTGTAATCCCAGCACTCGGGAGGCTGAGACAGGAGGACTGCCGTGAGCCCGAGGCCAGTCTGGGCTCCACAGTGATTTCAGGACCAGCCCGGGCTACAAAGGGACACCCTACAGAGGGTCAAAAAAAAAAAAATGGCCCAAACCCGAATCAAGCCTTCAACACCTGAACTCTGGGAGGGTGAGGCAGAAGGGTCTCAAGTTTGAGCCCCCTCGGGACAACTTGACAACTTAATGAGTCTCAAAATCAAAAATAAAAATGGACTGGGGGTGTAGCTCAGTGTGAAGACCCTTGGCTCAATCCCCAGTACCAATAAATACATGAATTTTTAAATTTTAAATCAAGAGCTGCACGTGAATGCTCTGTTTAGTCCCTAGTACTGAAAATAAAAAAAGCTTACGGAGATTTCCTTATGATCAGTTCTATTAAACTTCCCCCTGTGGGTGCCTTCTCCCCAGCACGTGGAGGAAGGAGGCCCAGCCCAAGAGGCCGGGCTCTGTGCCGGGGACCTCATCACCCATGTGAACGGGGAGCCTGTGCATGGCATGGTGCACCCTGAGGTTGTGGAGTTGATCCTCAAGGTGAGTGCCTGGGGGCAGGTGCCCTGGGCGGAGGGGGCGGGGTCTGAGCGGCCTCTGACAGCGTCGGCCTTCCCTTCTTCCCCCAGAGCGGCAACAAGGTGGCTGTGACCACAACACCCTTTGAGAACACTTCTATCCGCATTGGGCCTGCGAGGAGAAGCAGCTACAAGGCCAAGATGGCGAGAAGGAGCAAGCGGCCCTCTGCCAAGGAG
Organism: Ctenodactylus gundi; assembly: GCA_004027205.1. Classification (NCBI taxonomy): domain Eukaryota; kingdom Metazoa; phylum Chordata; class Mammalia; order Rodentia; family Ctenodactylidae; genus Ctenodactylus; species Ctenodactylus gundi. Next base: position 27,213 of record PVKB01006531.1, read on the forward strand.
GGCCAGGAGAGGTGGGCGGGGCCGGGAGAGGTGGGCGGGGCCGGGAGGCGCAGGCTCTATGCAGTGGGCGGGAGGCCTGCGGGTATTGGCAGGTCAGGACAAGAGAAAAGTGGTGCCACGAGAAAGTAGCTAGGGCAAAGCAATGAATACAAGGAGCTGGATGGTGGGCCTATAATTCCAGCATTCTGGGAGGCTGTGGCAGGAGGATTACAGCTTTGAGTCCAGCCTGCGCAACATAGCAAGACCGTGTCTCCAAATTAAAACTTAAGGGCCGGAGGAACAGCTCAATGGTTAAAGTGCTTCAAGCACTAAGTCAAGCGCTAAGTAGCCGAGTTCGATTCCCCAGCACCACATAAACTGGGCTTGGGGATGCACGCCTGTAATCCCAGCACTCGGGAGGCTGAGATAGGAGGACTGTGGTGAGTCCAAGGCCAGCCTGGGCTCTGAAGTGAATTCAGGACCAGCCTGGACTACAGAGCAAGACCCTGTCTCAAAAAAAAAAAAAAAAGCCAGAAACTACTAGAAGCCAGGAAAGGAAGCTGTGCCTGTTTTCTAATGAGGTGAGAAATCCTGAGGGAGGCTGTTGGCAGGTGGGCAGGGGCTGTGGACAGCTCAGCACTGTGCAGGGAGAGACTCGCAGAAGGTCCTGCCCTGTTAGATGTGTTTGGACATGCCCGGGAAGAACGGGGATCAGAGATTTCTATCAGGATGCTGGATACCAGGCACGAGAGAGCCGGCGGGAACACTGCCACACTGGGCTTAAGGGCGGGCTGCGTGGTTATCCTGTGTGAACATCCTAGCATTACTTACATGGCTCAGCTATGATTGCCACCAAGCCGTGTGGTCTCGCAGGACTATCCCGGTTTAGGTGGCTTTCATGAGCCAACTGTCCACCTAAGTGGGGTAGGTCTGTAATGTCTTTGTTTAGCAGGGTGGGAACCTTTCTCCTGCCAGGAGTCATTTGGATATGACATCATTGGCGTCCGTGCAAAATTATGAACTTAAAATTTAGCTTGCTAGGTTTGGTAAAGCATTGAATGAACTCACTCCTAATGTAACGGCTTCTCTTTTGTGAGGCTGTTTATGGTCCCTGACCAGGCGGACCCTACCCCTGGAGGAGCTAGAAGACGTGGGTGGGGCTTGAAGGATCTTCTAGTTTTCTTGTTTTTTGATGTTGGGAATAGAACCAAGGCCTCGGGCAGATCCTGGCCCACTGAGCTATTTCCCAAGCCTCAAGACTGCTCAAGCCTGTAATTTTAGCACTTGGGGAGACTGAGGAAAGAGAATCTAAAGTCAGAGCCCAGCCTGGGTGTTGCTGTTCCCAGATTGAACTGGGAGTTACCTGAACGGATAGCTAAAGCCTAAAGTGCGCAGACTGAGGTGGGACTGAGCCAAGGGACGGTCTTTCTGCCTTAATATGAAGTGCGGAAACTGTGAGCAGTCCGAGAGGCTGAGGCAGGAGGATCTCAAGTTTGAGGCCAGCTTAAGCAATCAGTGACTGGGGAGACCCTGCTTTAAAATAGAAAAATACAGTGAGCTGGGGACGTAGCTCAGCGCCAAGGCCCTGAGATCAACACTCCACAACAACGAAGTTTGTGTCTAGAAAGGGAAGCGGTAGGTGGGCTGTTAATGGAGCCCGGAAATTGGAGGAGCTGGGAGCTCGGATGTCTGGTCAAAGGTCGGTGGGCATCTCTCTGTCCTCCAGCAAGAAGCGCAGCTCCCTCTTCCGCAAGATCACAAAACAGTCTAACCTGCTGCACACCAGCCGTTCGCTGTCCTCGCTGAACCGCTCGCTGTCCTCCAGCGACAGTCTCCCCGGCTCGCCCACACACGGGCTGCCCGCGCGCTCGCCCACGCACAGCTACCGCTCCACCCCGGACTCTGCCTACCTAGGTAAGGTCTGCGCTAAAGCCGGCCTGGTGGCACACACCTGTGACCCCAGCATTCCGGGAAGCTGAGGCAGGTGATCACAATTTTTAGCACAGCCCGGGCAAGTTAGAGACTTAGTGAGACCCTGTCTCAAAATTTAAAATAAACGCACACACACACCCGAAAGGGCAGATGTGGCTTAGCGTGAAGGCACTGGGCTCGATCCTCAGTACCACACGTACGCACAGACGCACCAAAGGCCGAGGGGCACCGGGCAGCTTGGCTGGCTGGGGACCCAGCGGTGCTCACTGGGTGCTCCACCTCCTCCGGCCCGCAGGTGCCTCGTCCCAGAGCAGCTCGCCGGCCTCGAGCACGCCCAACTCGCCCGCGTCCTCCGCCTCGCACCACATCCGGCCCAGCACACTGCACGGCCTGTCGCCGAAACTCCACCGCCAGTACCGCTCCGCGCGCTGCAAGTCCGCCGGCAACATCCCCCTGTCGCCGCTGGCGCACACGCCATCCCCGACGCAAGCGTCCCCGCCACCGCTGCCGGGCCACACGGTGGGCAGCTCGCACACCACACAGAGCTTCCCGGCCAAGCTGCACTCGTCGCCGCCCGTCGTGCGGCCGCGGCCCAAGAGCGCAGAGCCGCCGCGCTCGCCGCTGCTCAAGCGCGTGCAGTCCGCCGAGAAGCTGGGCGCGTCCCTGGGCGCGGACAAGAAGGGCGCGCTGCGCAAACACAGCCTGGAGGTGGGCCACCCGGATTTCCGCAAGGACTTCCACGGGGAGCTGGCGCTGCACAGCCTCGCCGAGTCGGACGGCGAGACGCCCCCCGTCGAGGGGCCCGGCGCCAGCAGGCAGGTCGCCGTCCGCCGCCTGGGCCGCCAGGAGTCGCCCCTGAGCTTGGGCGCGGAGCCCCCGCTGCCGGAGGGCGCGCCCCGGCCGCCGGCCTCCAGCAAGGAGAAGGAGCCCGCGAGCGGGGCCGAGGCCTGCGCGACGCCGCGGGCCGCAGCAGCCGGCGGCCGGACCCTGGAGCGGGACGCCGGCGGGACGCGGCACCAGAGCGTCCAGACCGAGGAGGGCGGTGCAGGGGGCGTGGCCAGGGCCGTGGCCAAGGCGGCGCTCAGCCCCGTGCAGGAACATGAGACGGGCCGGCGCAGCAGCTCAGGCGAGGCCGGCACCCCGTCCGTGCCCATCGTGGTAGAGCCTGCTCGGCCCGGGGTCAAAGCCCAGGTGCCCCAAGCCCCGGGCAAGGACTCCAGGGGATCGCAGGAACCTGCGTCCCAGGCACCCCCGGTGCCCGAGGCCCCGCGGGGTCGGGAGCGCTGGGTGCTGGAGGTGGTGGAGGAGCGAACCACGCTGAGCGGGCCTCGCTCCAAGCCAGCTTCTCCCAAGCTCTCCCCAGAACCCCAGGCCCCAGCTGGAGCCCCGTCGAAGAATGTGCCCGGCACCGCAGGCCCCCCAGGCCCACCGGCTTCCCTCCCAGTCCCGGGCACCAAGCCTGAAGCAGGTCTGACCTCTCGGGGCCCCCCTGAAGCAGTGGCTCCAACAGGCCCGGCCAAAAAAGGGGTGCCCAGTCCTGCACCCCCAGGCCCCTAGCAGCGGAGACCTCCCGCTCAAGCTGTACAGCACCTGTATACATATGTACACATATAAATAAAGTGCGTCCACACTGCGTGAGCTTCTGGGGCTCACCCGTGCTTCCCCGGTGAGGCGGGTGGCGTGTGGCCCTGACCCTCACCCCTGTGTTTGCTGAGAGGAAGAATTCCGGTCCTGGTTACCACAGAGAAGGGGTGAGCTTTGCTCGGATGTTTCCTACGGTCCGCCCGGGTTCTGGTTTCTCTCCTATGAACCAGCTCCCCTAAACCCTTAAGGACAGTAGAGTCTCAGGCCCAGTGCCCACCTGAAGAAAACGTCAGCAGCCTCGTTCACCCATTTCCTTTTACTCTTCAGCAATCCTGAGCGGCACACGCTACGATTCCCATTCTGCAGGTGAGTAGCCTGAGTCACACAGGCAGGACAAGACAGGAAGCGCTCCCAGGCGGGGCTGAGCTGGAATGTGGCTTGGTGGTAGAGCACCTGCCCAGCATGCGTGAGGCCCCGAGTTCGGCCACAAGCACTGCAGATGATGAACTAGCAGGTTGAAATCCAGACTCGCTCCAGCCTCAGTTCTTAGCTCTCCTGGGCGTTCCAGCCCTGCTCTGTCACCCGCACGGCTCCCAAGCCTTCACCAGAGGCTGGAAGGCTTTCCAGAGGGCCGGTTCCTGGGCACACATGGTGCCTCCACCCCGGTGCTCCTCTGCAGTGTTCCGGTTCATGTCACCCACACAGGCCCACGGCCCATTTGGGGTGACACACCACTTGGAGTGGTCCTTCGTGGCACTGAAAGCCGGTCCAGATGGCCCAGGGAAGCTTGTCTGATCCACATTGAGAACCCGCTGGGCGCCGGAGCAGTTGGATTGCAGGATGCCCGGAGAGTTCGGCCAGAACTGAACCTGGAGGTCACCGTCCAGAGCCGCAGCCAGCCAGCCCGAGTACAGATCTGCAGAGAGCGGGGTGACAGCGCGGTAGGAGTCCCTAGGCCACCACCTCCAGCCTGAGCTCAGCTGTTAATTCTCAGCAGCTCCCAGAATGACATGAATAATGTCATAACTAATGACTCACTGCTTCTTTAACAACAATCATTTAAGGTAGGCATCCATATCCCCCTTATTTAGACGAGTAGACTGAGGCTCAGGTTAAATCATACAGCATACAGCCAGAAGCCAATTTGTGTGTGTGTGTGTGTAGTACTAGGGTACCAGGGACTGAGCCCAAGGCCTTCATTCTGAGCTATATCCCCAGCTCTTAGTTAATTAATTGGTAGTACTGAAGACAGAACCCAGGGCATTCATATGGAGTTACAGCCACAGTCCATTTTTATTTTTTTGAAAATTTGAGACAAGTTCTCACTAAGTTGCTCGACAACTCAGGCTCGGCTTGAACTCATGATCCTCCTGCCTTTGCCTCCCAAAGAGCTGGGCTTACAGGCTGCACCACTGAACCTGGCCTTCCCTTTCTTTCTTTTCTTTTTTAAAAAATAGGATCTAGCTCTAGCCCACTTTAGTCTTGAACTCACTGTGTAGCCCAGTCTGGCTTTGGATTCACTGCAGTGCTCTTTCCTGGGATTACAGGTGTGAGCCACCACAGCCAACATCATGTGCTGCTGGGGAATTGAACACGTAGCCTTGTGCTTGCAAGGCAAGTGTTTTAACCACTTTTAAGCCCCTGGCTTTTTCATTTTTACTGATTATTATTATTATTATTATTATTATTATTATTATTAAGACAGGTTTTCCCTTTGTAGTCCAGGCTGGTCCTGAACTCACTATGTAGCCCAGGCCGGCCTTAGACTCAAAGCAATCCCCTGCCTCAGCCTCCTGAGTGCTGAGATTACAGGTGTGCACCACCACATCCAGTTTATGTGATGCTAAGGAGCTGAACCCAGGCCTTGTGCTTGCTAGGTGAGTGCTTTAATCACTGTGCTATTCCTCCAGCCCTTATTTTTGATTTTGAGTCGGGGTCTTACTAAGTCACTATGATGCCCAGGCAAGGGTCGAATTTGCATTGCTCTTGCCTCAGCCTTCCAGAGCGGTGGGATTACAGGCTTGTGCTGCAGAATCTTTTTAGAAGCCAGTATTTGAACCCAACTGTATTGGTTGTTTGGCCCTCATGTGATGATGGTTCCCAAAGAGCCCAGGTCTCTGTCCCTGGTTGGCGCCAGTTATGGGCACATGGGACACCCCTCCGCGAAGAAAGAGCTCCCCACCTATCCACCAGCGGGCTCACCATCTCCAAACTGTCCGGCTTTGGCAAAGCTCTGAAAAGTCGTCCCTGCCAGTGATGTGAGTGGCACACTGCTGTTCCAGGGTTGCTGGTGAATGTGGTGGCCCTTGATCACGTCCACCAGCTCAGGGAATTTTTGGGCAAAAATGCCTTCCACTTTGTGGTCGTAGACCAAGGGGAAGGTATAGGTGAGCTGCTTGCCTGGAGAACAGAGGAAGGGGGAAACGGGAGACCTAGCATTCCCAGTTCCCATCGTGAATCTGAGACTCACCGCGCCCCCAACTAGGCTCACCGATCTTCAGGAACTCAGCAAGGGGGAAAGACACACAGAGCAGGGTCTGCCCGTAAGTTTGGGCATTGTGAGGCCAGCTGTAGGCACCAGAGGAGGCGGGCGGAGGGAAGCGTGGCACGCTGTGGACCAGCCAAAAGCCCCCTTCTTGGTTCAGCAGCAGAACACCTGAATCAGAAGACGGAGATCAGGGGGGATTTTAAAGGTTCCTCCTCAAGCAAGCACCTCCGTAACCAGAACCATGTGCTGTTTGCAGACTGGCTTGGAGAGGGTGCCCAGGCCCAGAGCAGGTCCCTGCTGGAAGCTAGTGTGGTGGCGCGGGCCTGGAATTCCAGCACTCGGAGAGGCTGGGGCAGAAGGATTCCCAGTCTGAGCCCAGCCTGGGCAATTTGATAACTTAGTGAGGACCCTATCTTAAATCAAAAATCAAAAGTGCTTGGGGATGTAGCTCAGTGCAAAGGCCTCAGGCTCAATCCCCAGTTCAAAAAAAAAAAAAAAAAAGGAAGAAGGACCTGGGATATAGCTCAACTTGAGGCCTTGGGTTCAATCCCCAGGGTTTGGTTTTGTTTTGTTTTGTTTTGTTTTTTGAGACGGGGTCTCAATCTGTAGTCCATGCTAGCCTGGAACACAAGGTAAAATCCTACTGCTTCAGCCTCCCAGAGAACTGGGATTACAGGCCTGCACCCCCACGCCCAGCGCCGCAAGCAGGCCTTACCCTTCGTGTGCCCGTGGGTGGAACTGTCAGAACCCTGGCTGTGTTTAGGTGGCTGGTCATTGTAGAGCAGGAAGGCGAGCTGGACAGCAGAGAGGGCAGTCTGAGCTTTCCCCCCAGGGGACAGCTCCCCCGGGAGTCCCATCCTAGAGTCGAGGCGCTCCCCCACCTGGCTGGCGTTGTTCCGATACAGCGGCAGGAGACTGCGACCCACAGCCCCCGCCGAGCTGTTGACTGATCCCGCGCCGTCGCGCCACCCGCCTGAGCTCGGGTCCACGTATTTGTAGCGCAGCCCACTTCCCGCCACATCCCCGGACCCGCTGTGGGCCGGCAGCTTGTAGACTGCGAACCTGGAGACGCGGGAAGGTGTAGAAAGGGCGGGGGAGGAAGAGAAGGAGTCCCGGGGCTCATAGGGGAGCGCGAAATCCCGGGGGCTCCCTGGCATCGTGGCCCGTCCAGCCCCCGGAAGATAGTCGGCGGCCACACTCTCACCAGTCCACAGGCTGCCCGGCGTCCCCGTAGCAGGTCAAGGCCCCGGCAGGGACCCACAGCAGCGCGGCCAGCAGCAGGCAGCGGAGCGGTGCCATGCGCCTTGAGCGGAGTCAATCTGTGCCACGGTCACAGGGAGCCGCGTCACGAGCCTCGGCAGGACTCACTTCCCCAAACTGGCCTGGGAGCCGGGCGGGAACTGAACTAGACGAGGACTCCGCCCTCCGAGAGCGGACGCCCTGATTGGGCGCTGCAGCCTCGGGCCGAGGGGGCGGGGCTTCCTGCGAAGCGGGCCACACCCACGGGCCCCGCCCACGACACTCCGGACTCCACCCCTGGCTCCACACTCTTTTGACTCGCCCGCGTTTTCATACGGCTAACTCCGATCCACTTTTCCTTTCCACTCGGTTTTGTCCCGGCTTCTGAATCAGACACAAACGTGCTTTCCCCCCCTTTCTTGCCTTATCATGTGAGCCCAACTCTTGTCACCTTTCTGTCCTTTTCTTTTTTTGAGACAGGGTCTCATTCTGTAGCCCAAGCTGGTCCTGAACTCACTATGGAGCCCAGGCTGGCCTTGGACGCAGTGCAATCCTGTCTCAGCCTCCCGAGTGCTGGGATTACAGGTGTGCACCACCACGCTTGGTTTATGCAGTGCTGGGGAATCGAACTCAGGTACTTAACGGCAGAGCGTTCCTCCACCCCGGCTTTGCTGTCTTAAGGACAGAGGTGATCCGCACCCTCCCCTTGTGGCTTTGCACGTTTTACTGGGCTACACCCGAGCTGGTCAATGATCACTGTGTTGTTGTTTGATCACTTTGGGGTTGGCTTGGTTTTTACAGTTCACCTGTTTAATGTGCACGATTGTGAGGGCTTTAGCATATTCAGAGGAGTGTGGCCGGCACTAATAATCAGTGTTTGAGCACCTGCACCACTTTTATTATTTATTTATTTTTGTGGCACTACGGATTAAGTTTAGGTTTCAAGAGCTCATGTTGGATTGCGGCAAGGCCATGGGACTTTGGGGCAGGTCTTAGGGGTCTCCCTCCCCCCACAACTGGGAGTTGTGTCTAGTCCCTTTGCTCTGAGCTATGTCCTCCCACCATTCCATTATTTATTTGTTTTTGTTGTGAGATAGGGTTTTAATAAGTACATTGCCCAGGCTGGGTTCAAACTTTGATCCTCCTGCCTCAGCTACTCTGAGTGCTGGGACTACCGGTGTGTGCTACCACGTCGGACTAGGTTGAAGGCTTTTATATGGAGAAGGCGCGCTGTGAATATTCCTGGGGTTAGAACCTGAGGAAGGATGGTGTAGCCTGGGGAAGGGGCCTGTAGCACCCCAGGAAGATCTCCAGAAGTGAAACAGGAGCAAACACAAAAGGAGTTAGTCTATAATTAGGGTAAACCTAGACTCCTGCTCCCCACGGCGTGTACTAAGCAGCCACAACATTCTGCACAGAACCAGTGTTGCGGCACACGCCTGTAATCCCAGCACTTGGGAGACTGAGGCAGGAGATTGCCGTGAGGTCAAAGCCAGCCTGGGCTATAGAGCGAGACCCTGTCTCCCCCTCCCCCCCAAAAAATGAGCTGGGGATGTAATTCAGTGTGACGTGCCTGGGCTCAATTCCCAGCACCACAAAAATAAAATAAAATAAGGCCGGGGATACCTAGTATCTCAAAACAAACAAAAACTTGAAACAACTGCACAGGGTAAACTACACTGAAAAAACTAACTGTGCCTTAATGTGGAACACATTTTTCTTCCTAATGGCCTATGACCCACAGGGCCCTTTATAAGGAGCAGAACAGGGGACCATTTCTAACTGGCTCCTTTAGTAACTACCGACACAATACAAGTGCTCCTGGGAGATTAAGTACAAATCAACCTTAAAAATGTCTTCTGAGTGTAATTAGCAAGGCAAAATGAAACTTTTGAGGAAAGGTCTCACTCATTATAGTCCAGGCTGGTCCTGAACTCATTACTGTGGCCCAAGTTGGACTCAAACTCACCAGCAGCCTCCTGCCTCCGTCTCCTGAGTGCTGGAATTACAGGTACAGGCCACCACACCTGGCTGTTTATATGAGGTGCTGGGGGATGGAACCCAGGGCCTTCCACATGCTCAAAAGTGCTCAAACCATTGGGACACACCCTGCTGGCTCCAAAACAAAACTTTATTTATATTTATTTATTTGACAGGGTTTTGCTCTGTAGTCCAACTGGTCCTGAACTCATTATGTAGCCCTGGCTGGCCTTGAACTCACAGCAGCCTCTTGCCTCAGCCTCTCAGGTGCTGGGATTACAGGTGTAGGCCATCACACTTGGTTCAAAGCAGAATTTAAAAAGTCACACTTTCAGAGCAGGCCCAGTGGCGCCAGCCTGCAATCCCAGCACTCTGAGAGGCCAGGAGGCTGAAAGTTTGAGCCCTGTGTGGGCAATTTAGTGAGACCCTGTCCATCCACAGCAACACAAAAAGATTTTTTTCTTTTTGACAAGAAGTCTGCTAAGTGGCTAAATTGCTCAGGCTTGCTTTGAACTTGTGATCCTCTTTCCACCCGCAAGTGCTGGGATTACAGACTCTACCACTAAGCTGGGCTCCATATCACCTCTATGTGTGCGCACAGTCTCTTTCTAATGTCCAGCCCCCAAAACCCCACAGAATGAGAACAATCCTGAAGCTTTGCACGGGATGGGCATTTTTGGGTGTATCCATAACCATTCCCAGCTGTTGCGGGGCTCAGGCGAGCAGGGAGCGAGGGCCCCTTCCCGACTGAGGGTCTCAGGGAGCCTCACCCAAGGTCCCTCCCGATGTCAAGGTCTGCCTGCCAGCGGATTGAGGGTCCACTTGAGTCTACCTGGCAGTCTGTCTCCTTGGGTCTGCCCGTCCATCAGACATTTCTGTGTGGCTGACATGTGGAGTCTTCTGGGAGGTTCCCGCAGCTCCGCCTGTGGGTCTGTCTGGATCTTCGGTTGGATTTGTGGGACTTCAGTCCAGACATGGGTCCAGTTTTAGGAAAACAACCCCACGGATCCACTTTTAACCCATCCCTACGCCCTGGCAGGACCCAGTATTGGGGTGGGCCTCAAAGGTGGCGCTTCATGTGCAACGCCAGGTGGTCGGAGCGTGAGAAAGCTCGTGGGCAGAGCTTGCAGGGGAAAGGGCGCTGACCCGTGTGCTTCCGGTAATGGCGGGTCAGCTCGTCCGAGCGCGCGAACCTCCAGCCGCAGCCCTCCCAGGAACAGGCATAGGGCTTCTCCCCTGAGGGGCAAAGAGGCAAGCCAGGGGCGTCAGGGTCTGATCCAGCCTCCCCTTCCGTCTCTCTGCATCTGGGGACCCTTCTGTGCAGCCTGGACCAGGACAAAATTTAAGGAGGCACTTGTTCTCAAGGGGCAGCCTGGATCCTGCCCTCTGTGATTCAGACCCTTCTTCCTTTATACCTACAGCTGGCATCATGCTCCTTTTCAGGGAATGCCCGGGCCCGACCCGACCACCTACATCCCCTACATCGCAGGCGTCACTTCCGGTATCCTAGTGCCCCGCTCTCCCGCCCTCAGTCTGCACCACTCCCTTCCTTCAGCCCAGCCCCTCCCTTGCCCGCGGGGATCCTTTGGCCACGGCGCAACCTCGCCCCTGGCCTTGGCCTCTGATCCACGCTGCAGTTGCTCCCACCACTGAATAGGCTCTCCCCCTTCCTCCCGGCTTGTCACCTGGCCCACCTGTCTTCCTTCGAGGATCTGGGTTTTCTCCCCCGCTCCTTTTCCCCCCCCAGTTCTGTGGCTTAAACCCAGGGCCTGTGCACTGAGCCGCATCCCAGGCCCTCTTATTATTTTTAAAAAGACAGTCTCACTAAAACGCTACGTTGCCCAGGGTGGGCGCCTCCGCCTCCATGCCAAGCAACCACGTGCCTGGGAATACTGCTGGCCGGCGTGCTAGCCCCTGGCATTCCAAGCCCGTGCCCTCTCCCACGCGCGTCCTCTGGCCTTGCCCCCAGCGCCGCTCATCCTTGGCGCAGGTCGTCTACGTTGGTGCCGACACCGAAAACGCTCTCCAGGCTTTCCCGGTCCGCCTTGGTCCCCGTCCACCTCCTGAGTCGCTGCCCCGCACTCCGGCCCTCCTTCCCCCCAGAGGTTCTGGGATTCCCCCCTGCTCACTCGGCCTCGCCCCTTACTCTGATTCTGTCCCAGCGCTTCTCGGCCTTCAGGCTAAGATGGATCTGCGGCTCTCCATCGAGCCCAGCTTCAGGGGCCACAAACCGGCTGCCGGCATGGGACGTGGGCTCCAGCGCCTGCTGCGCTGTGGTTTCCGGAGGCCCCGCCCAACTTTGTGCCCGGGGCCCGCCCCGCCCCGCCCCGCCCCGCCCCTTACCCGTGTGCGTGCGCCAGTGCGCCTTCAGGTGGGAGCTCTTGGTGTAGCTCTTGCCGCAGCCCGGGTGCGCGCACGTGTGCGCCGCCTGCTTCTTGCGTGCCCACGGCCGCCGGCTGCGCTTCTGGGCGGCGCCTTCGGAGCTCCCGCCTGGGTCTCCCGCGGCGCTTCCGAGTCCGGCGCTGAGGGCGCCGGGCCCCAGACAACTCAGGAACGCGGGGGGCCCTGCGGGGCTCGGCGGAGGCGCCGGGAGCCCGCGGAAGAGCTGGAAGTGCGCTTGGTACTGAGACGCGGGGTACAGCGGGGGATACCCCGGCAGCAGCCCATAGGGGGCGCTCGGGGGCGCCGCTACCGGAAGCCCGGTCCGCTGGTAGTAGCCGCCGGGCGAGCCCGCGCCGGGACCCGGGTACACGGGCTGCGGAGGCAGCGGCTTCGGCTCGGGGGCGGGAACTGGGGCCACGAAGGAATCGGGGGCCGAGGCGCGAGGGGCGGGGCGCGCCCAGCCCGCGTGCTCCTCGGGGCCCCCGAGCCTCGGCGCCAGCCCCGGGCCGCCGGCGTACGCGCCCAGAGTCTCGGGCGGCGCGGGGAATTGCGGCGCGGGGCCCTCCTGGGGTGTCAGCGTGCAGGTCTGCGCCGCGCAGCCGGCCTCCGGGCCCGGGAAGTTGCTGAGCAAAAGGTCCAGGTTCCAGGCGGCGTCCGCGTCCCCCTCGTCATCCTCGTCTTCTGCAGGCGCGTCCTCCGAGCTCACGGGAAGGGCTGACCCCATGGGGTCGGGGGGACCCGGGCCCAGGTCCTGCGCCTCCTCGGAGCGCCACCACTGCGGAAGCGAGCGGAGGCCTCAGTGGATGCCGGGGTACCCGGCCCACGGGGGGTGCGGGCTGGGCACCCTGACGGGCGGTTTGCTCGGAGGCTGCCGAAAGGGGTCCTGTTTGCCGGGCACTACCCCGTACTGCCCTCCCCAACTCTGCCTCTGCTCGACAGAGGTCCATCGTGTCTGGCTGGAGACGGGAGATAAGACCTCATTATCTGGAACCTCATTAGAACGGGGGCGGGGATGGGAGAGCAGGGAATGGGAGGAGGGGAAGAACCAGCCTTGACTCAGTTTCCCCCCCAGACCTTCGCTTTCCCCCCCCCCCCCCCCAGCACGGTTAATTAATTGCTAAACCCTGGCTATCTCCGGGGCACCTTTGCCATTTCCTTTTGATATCTGGGACACATTGTCCCTCAGAAACCCATGTGGAGTTCAGCCGGAGCTTGGTTTTCTGTTATAGAAATAAGTCCCACCCAGAATCTCAGACCCCTAGACCACCCCCACTCAGACCAGGCTCAGACCCCTGACCTGGACCAACGAGCGATGAAGGCCAGGCCCCGAGCTCTGTGGCCACGGTCCTTGCTCCCCCGTCCGCCTGCATCCCACCTGGCCCCACCTTAAGCAGGTCCTCTTGGGTGTCCGGGAAGGGACCTAGGGTGGTCAGCGTGCCGATGGAGGGCAGGGCAGTCTCAGCCGTGGCCATGGCTGGCTGGTGCCCACCCTGGGCCTCCAGCCTCTTCTCCCGTGGCTACCTCGTGGGCTCTGAGGCTGATGGGCCCCTTGGAGGGCTCCTCTCCACCCTCAGCTGATTGGCTGCAGCCTGTGATAAGACACAGGCAAGGCGGGGAGTTGGGGGGGGGGGGTCACTGTTCCGGGGAACAGACCGTACTTCAGCCTGCTTGAGGCTGAGCCTTAAGTACCTACAGACCCTTTACCTAAGCCGAGTTGAGATGTAAGGGTTGGGGGCTTCTGTAATGCGGAGCCCACGTGCCAAGGAGAGAGAAGTACTGAGTCTCCAAAGGAGGACAAATTTGGGGGCCTGCTCTCAGTTTACCACCCTGGAGACAGGATGACAGGCAGAAGGTGTTCTGGGAAGGGCCCGTGGAACCCCATACACCCCAAGTGGGGCTGAACGGCTCTCCCCCTCTCCCCCAGTAAACAGCAACAACTGCCGATGGCGGGACTTGGCGTGAACTCTCTGCTCTGTATTATCAGCCGTGCCAGACGCGGGAGGCTGCTATCACTTGGGGGCCCAGGACAGCCAGAGCTCGGTACCCAGAGGTAATGGGGGCTGGGGGTTGGGGATGCATGTAGTGTGGCTTCATTATTATTTTGGTACTGTGGATTGAGCTCAGGGCCTTCATGCTGAGCTACGTCCCTTCCCCCCCCCCACTCCCTTTTTTTTTGAGACTGGCTCTCTATGGGCCAAGTTGGTCCTGAACTCACTGTGTAGCCCAGGCTGGCCTTGGGCTCAGGGCAGTCCTCCTGCCTCAACCTCCCCCGAGTGCTGGGATGACAGGCTGGCACCATCACCTGGCTTATGTAGTGCCCATGGTCCATTGGGGGCACCACATGGGCCTGTGGGAAATGACACTGATGCCATCACAGCTGCTGCAGGGTCATGAGGGCAGGGTGTGACTACCCACTGGGCCAAGCCCCGGGCACCACGTGACACTCATGAGACCCATACTCTGGCCTTGGGCTCAATTCCTAGGACCAAATTAATATAATGATGATGGGGGAGGACTTGAGGTTCTGCAAGAGACACCTTTATACTCTGACGCCCGGGAGTTCAGCACAGGACGTGGACGCACAAAGCAGACAGGGTTCATAGGTGCACACACAGCCTTGGCGTTGCCTAGTGGCACCCACTGCTGGCGCCTTGGTCACTCCGACCATACGGTCTCTGCATACGTGCATTGACCTCTCAATTCCTAAGTTCCCTGGTCTGAGCTTGAGTTTGAGCTTGACTCCGCCTCCCAGGGTGCCGGATGGCAGACTTAGCCCCGGGGCCGGCTTCTGTCAAGTGGCTCATTTTCCTGTACACATCAAGCATCTCTAGATTGAACTTGTTAGCCCGTGTGGTGCAGGGGACTGAGCCAGAGGCTCACACATGCAGGGCGAGTGCCCTACCACTGAGCTCCAACCTCAGCCCTTTTCTTTCTTTCTTTTTTTGAGGGAAGGTCTTGCTGAGCTGCCCAGGCTGTCCTAGAACTTCTGATCCTTTTGCCTTCAGGTAGCTGGGAATCCAGGTAAGTGCCACCAGGCCCATTTCCCTAGATTACTTACAAACGCCATGTAAGTAATTGCTCTGCTATACTGCTTAACATTACACACCATGAGAGCCGCACAGTCGCACAGACACAGAGGTCATGACACACATAGGTCCTCAAATGGTACACAATCCCACAGCCAAGCTGACACGTGGATTTGCTAGAAGTGTTGTTATGGGTTGCTATCCAACACAGACAGCTTCACACACAAAAACAAAATATGGTCACACACAAACATTCGCAGACACACACAGCGATGCAGCCATGCCCGGGCAAGGGCCCATCTTAAGGTCACTGTTTAGTTACTTGTTGCTATGACAGAATATCCAGCCAGCACCCACTATTTAAGGGAGGAGAGGTTTCCTTAGCACAGTTTCACAAGGTCTCGCATGGGGTCTGTGCCTAGGCAGCCTGCCACGGTGGACGCCCATGGCAGAGGCCGGAGAGGTGTGCACTGCGTCGCAGACCGAAGCCAAGTGAAGGAGCCAGGGAGTCTGAATACTCAGGCAGGGTCAGAGCTGTCCTAAGAGGAAGCTGTAGCAGTGTTTTTTTTTTTCCTTCTTTCACTCAGTTGGAGCAGGGACCCTCTTGTGCCCACGGGTGGATGCCCCTGCTCACTTCTTGGCCCACAAGTCGATAACACACCTGAAAGCTCTCCTGGGCACCTCCCCAGTCTCAACAAGGTGACACAATCTTTCCAGGTCAGACTCCAAGCATCTTCCCCTTCCAGCCAAGCTCTCCCTCCCATTAACACACAGTTCGACATTTATCCCACTACATCCAAATATGTGAGGCTTTTGGGGGGGACATTCCAAATCCAAGCCATGGCATTCTGTCCCCTAACCCCCAAAAGACTCATGTCCACCTTCTTAGGCAAAGTGTATTTAGTTCTTTTCTAGGAGTGGCCAAGGTCTTAAATTCCAGCACTGCTAAAAAGCCCAAGTCCAAAGGCTTCTCTGAGACTCAACGCGAATTCATACTTCTTTTTTATTGTTTTTGAGACAGAGTCTTGCTCGGTAGTCCACACTGGTCCTGACCTGACTGTGTAGCCCAGGTTGGCCTCAAAATCATGGCAATTCTTCTGCCTCAGCCTCGTGAGTGCTGGGATTTCAGGTGTGCGCCACCACACCCAGCATATTACCATATGTGGTGATGGGGATTCAAACTCAGGGTTGTAGCCCAGGCTGGCCTTGGACTCAGGACAGTCCTGCCTCAGCCTCCCCAGGTGTGCACATCCAGGCCCAGCTTTATGGGGTACTGGGGAATCGATTTCAAGGCTTTGCACTTGCAAGACAAGTGCTTTTCTTCCCCACTATTTTTATTAATATACATACACAATACATAATGTTTACAATGAACTTGAGTATTTCATGCACATATATATCGTATCAACTTTACAGTCTCTTACCACTTTTGACCCACACCCTCCCCATCCCTTCCCCCCAACTCCGGCTATCACATCATGTGGTTCTATAGAATGTCTGTATTCTGGGTTTCCCAAGTCATGGGGACTATACAGTACTTAGCGTACTTAATCTTCTGCATCTAAATCATTTCACCACTCTTTAGCTCAGCTTCCTATTCCTCGAATGGGCCTCAGTGGTCAAATCTTGATGCCTCTTCTCTGAGTCCAGCCAATCCCTTTATTGGGATATTTGCCAAAGATTCTTTTTTTTTCACTATATTTTGCTATATCTTTGTTGATATTCTTAGACCTGGCCTTACTCACCAGTCCACATTAGAAAGTAAATGCAAGCATGTAATTAAAAGGACTAGTAAATATGAGAAAGAAGAAGAAAAGTTAAATTTCAGATGCCTTAGCTGAATACTGGAAGGAACATGTTTCTACATTCACGGGGTTATCTTTACATCCATCAGTTTTCTTAAGATAAACTTACATCAGAGACCTAGTAAGTGAATTGCTACAATAATCAAACTTAAAACTATATCACATTGCTACATTAAATGAACTTAAATCTATATCACGTAAGTATACTTAAAGTAACAGATATGAAGGCAAATTTAGTTATTCAGAATTTTTTGACTTTCATAACTTATTTACTCACATTTCACTGATTACTAACATTCTTTTAGATGTTTTATAATTATATCTGCCTGTCCATCCATATATTCATGCATACTTATTTTTAAAAGATTCTATGTCAAGTCCCCATGTTGCATGTAATTATTCTGTTTTGCACTCTACTATTACTGATAATAGTGATGTGGGGAGATTTCATAGAACAGCTGGTACTGTTTTAGAAGTATATTAATCAAATGATTTAAATACCAATCTATTTTTTATTACATTTTCTCTTTCAATGTTACCTTTCCTCCAAGTTATTTTGGTGCTGCTTATCTCTCTGCCTCTCTCAGAGAGAATAAACTCACATTCAACATCAAAAAAGTGAATTGCTACATTAAACAAGCTTAAGACTTTATCAGTTTGCTACATTAAATGGACTTAAATCTGTATCACATAATTATACTACAGTTAAAGCAATAGAGAGGTATGCTTAGTTATTTCAGATTTTTTTAACTTTCATATCTTGTTCACTCATATTTCACTAATTATTAACATTTTGCCCTATTTGGTTTTTCCTTTTACCTATCAGTTCATCCCTAATTTCATGCATAGCCTTACTTTTTTCTCAGCTTGCTCTTCTCTAGCTGTCATTGGTGTCACTTGGTGTCACTGGCCTCCCTTTCACTTTCTAAGTTTCCTTTAAGTATTCCCTAGAATGCTGGCTTAGTGGCTGCAAAATTCTTTAAAGCTTTCTATATCATGAAAAATTTTAGTTTCTCCCTCTAATTTAAAAGATAATTTTGCTGGATATAGCAGTCTTGGTAGAGTTATGTCCTCGAAGTGCTTGGATGACGTTGCTCCATGATCTCCTGTCTCACTAAACTGCTACCTTACCTAGGCTGGGTTAGAATTTATAATCCTCCTGCCTCAGCCTCCCAGAGTGCTGGGATGTCAGGAATAAATGATGTCCCACCTATCCACAATTACAATCACAGGACACAATCAGAAGCATGTAACATTACAGAAACACGTAATCCCACAAAACACAGCATACTTCTATGCCCACATAATCACCCTCACACAGTTACAGCATCACACAATATTCTAGAGATGAACAGTCCCACAAAACCACGCGACCACTCAGGCAAACCCCAAGAAATAGAGTATCCACACAGTGGCCACAGGAGGTCACAGGCACAGGTCAGCCTCTCCTACATCTGCTAACGCAGATCACAGGGCGGCGGGCAGGCTGGGCTAGGATCGCCCACTTGGAGCCCGTCGCCCCCGCTGCACACACCAGAATCCCATCGAAGGGTCCTCAAGGCCAGCCCTCCCGTTTCGGGACTCCTGTGTTTGTTGCCTCAATTTAACCTCAGGAACCAAGGCACACGATCCCCGCCCCGCGAAAGCCTGGATTGAAAGCCGTTCAGGCCAATCAGAGTAAGAAATACAGCTGGCCCATCGGGTTGACGCGCTCGTCTCCGCCCCTTTTCTCTTGCGCTTCTTAAAGGGGTCAGCACGTGTCTCCCGCGGTTAGTCTGCCTCCTCGCCGGCTTGGCCCGCGTAGCCCTTTTAAAACGTGGAATTCTTGGGCGCGAGTGCGGAGGGGGACCAATGAGAAGACTCGGGCGGTCTCCGCCTCCGCCCACCCCGGCCCAGGTCAAGCGCCTTTTTCAGTGGCACAGTGGACTCAGGTGTGCTCCGGAGACGCCAGGTAGGGAGGGTGGGGCAGAGGATGGGCGGGGGCGGGCGCTGGAGGCCTCTGGGCTTTGACGCCAGTCCCTGCCCCTGTCCAGGTCGCCCGCCCCGCAGGACTGCCCCGCTCCCTGGCCGCATGGCTTTGAGGGGCGCCGCCGCCGCGGGGGTGCTCAGCCGCAGGCTCGGCCTGCACGTCCAGCGCACGTGGGGATCTGCGGAGACGCACACGGGTCAGTGCGAGGCTGGAGGTGGGACGAGGAGACAGAGAACTGGGAGTCCTGGCACTTGTGGGTGACGTCCCCGTCCTGAGTTTGTAGAAAAAGGTGGCAGGACACAGCAGAATTAAGGACCCTGCTCACAGCTGTGACCTGTGATCCCAGCGCGCTGGGAGGCTGAGGCAGGAAGACCCCAAGTTGGATCCCTGTCTGGGCAGTTTAGCGACAAAGACCCTGCCTCAAACGTAAAACTAGGCCGGGGGTGTACCTCAGTGTGAAGGCCCCGGGCTGGATCCCCAATAATGCGCAGGCGCACGCACACACATACAGAGTCTGATTGCACCTTGTCTCTGGCGCCGGTTCAGCTGTCCAGGGCTGCCTCATGTGGACTCTGCCCTTGACTCGGAGGGTTGCCCAGGGTCAGAGGTGCTAAGATGGTGAGGGGCTGGATAAGGGTCACCTTGTCGGTCCTCTACAGGCCTGAGACGAGGATTGCCTTAGTTACAGAATGCCCGACATCCACAGTTTAATCAAGGAAGGATTTATTTTAGCTCACAGTTTCCCTAAACTGACACAGGGCATTCAGGGCAGCAGGCAACCGTGGAAACACATGGCAGAGCTCTGTAAGAGAACAGCTCTTGCTTCAGGACCTGGGAGACAGAAAACCACGCGAAGACAGTGGCAGTTGGTGTTTGGAGCCAGAGCGTTTCCAGGAAGAGGCTGTAACAAAGTCACTTCTGTCTTCCTTTGTTTCGTTCAGGCTGCCAGCCGGGCTGCCCACACTCAGGGTGGGTCACCCTCCCTCAGTTCCTGGCCCACAAGTCAGTAACACACACCTGAAAGCTCTGCCCCGGTTGCCCCCCCCCCCCCCCCCAACAAGTGGAAACAATTTCCTCTGAGTTCCAAGGGTCAGCCCGCTCCAGCCAGGCTCCGCCTCCCGGCAGCACAGCTCCCTGGGCACCCCACTACATCCACAGACAGGAGGTTCTGGGGCACAGATCCAAACCGTAACAGGGATAAAGGAGTGCGACCGAGGGTCGGGGGGGGGGGGGCTGTGGTGGTGGGTGCACTAGGCTTAGCTGCCCCCGCTTCCCACCCCAGCCTCTCTCCCTACGTTTGACTGGCGCGACCCTCTGCTGCTGGAGGAGCATCTGACTACGGACGAGATCCTCACCAGGGACACCTTCCGTACCTACTGTCAGGAGCGGCTCATGCCTCGCATCCTGCTGGCCAATCGCAATGAAGGTGTCTCAGTGGAAGGGTGGGCCCCTGGGGCTCCCGCTCCCATTCCCACCAGCAGCGCCTAAGCTGGCTTCTGGGTGCCTCCGTCCCTGCGGCTGGGGTCTGTGGTGGGCGAGGGCTGGGCCTCAACATGAGTATGTTTCTCTTCTGAAGTTTTTCACCGGGAGATCATCAATGAGATGGGGGAGCTAGGTGTACTGGGACCCACCATCAAAGGTAAGAAGAACTTTTATTTTATTTTATTTTGACAGTCTCTCACTCTGTAGCCCAGGCTGCTCCTGAACTCACCCTGGAGCCCAGGCTGGCCTTGGATTCATGGTAATCCTCCTGCCTCAGCCTCTCAAGTGCTAAGGATAAGTTTCTTTTACACTCTGCAGGTGCTAGTGTGTGCAAAAAAACAAAACAAAAACACCTCTTCTTTCCCCTGAGCCTTAGCTTCCTGGTCTGTACACTGGGGCTGGTTAACTGTTTTGTGGTAACAAGGATTAACACTGAGGTACATACTCAGCATCCCCATTTCACCCCCACTTTTTTTTTGAGACAGGATCTTGTCCTGTAATCCAGACTGGTCCTGAACTCACAATGTGGCCCAGGCTGGCCTTGAACACATGGCAATCCTCTTGCCCCAGTCTCCGAAGTGCTGGGATTACAGGCATGTACCACCATGCCCAGTTTATGTGGTGCTGGGGAATCGAACACGAGGCCTTGAGCTTGTAACTCTAAGTGCTTTACCCACTGAGCTGTACCCCGAGCCCAGACCATTTTTTCTTTAAAGTTTTGATTTTGAGACAAGGTCTCACTTAGTTGCTAAATTGCCTAGGCTGGGCTTGAACTTGCAATCCTCCTGCCTCAGCCTCCCAGAAAGTTGCGGTTACAGGCCTTTGCCACCAAGCCCAGCCCCAAACCGGTTCTTTCACCTGGTCCCAGCTGCCCTGCCCACGCTGTCTTTGCCTCTCCAGGGTATGGCTGTGCTGGGGTTTCCTCTGTGGCCTATGGGCTCCTGGCCCGAGAGCTGGAGCGGGTGGACAGCGGCTTCAGATCAGTGATGAGTGTCCAGTCCTCCCTGGTCATGCACCCTATCCACGCCTACGGCAGTGAGGACCAGCGGCAGAAGTACCTGCCCAGGCTGGGTGAGCAGTTGTCTGGGGGCCTGATGCAAGGCAGACCAACCCTGTAGCATAGATTGTGGCTGTGCCCATGTCAGTGTTGTGACCAGTGGCCACCCAGGCCCCCATGCAGGCTGTGGGGGCCACTTAAGCATCTGGCCCCTCAGCAGCCCTGACCACGCTTCTGCTTGGTCTCTGGACCCTGCCTCTCGCCCACTGCCATCTCCTGCTGGGCTGCTTTCTCAGCCCCCAGTGCCAGTCCAGAGTCTAAAGTCTTACCTTCCTAACTGGACCCACCGGGCCCACGTGCGACCAGGCCTCTGCTGATGTTCCACCTCACCTCTGGCCACTCCTTTTTTAATTTTGGTTGTATTAGAGACTGAAGCCCGGGCCTCCACGCGGGCTGCCACACCTACCCTTTTTATTTTTTCTTTTAATTTTGAGGTAGGATCTTGCCAAGTTGCTAAGTTTCTCAGGCTCGGCTTGAACTTACCCTCCTGCCTCAGCCTCCCAGAGGGCTGGGATCATAGGTGTGCACCATCATGCCTAGCTTCTGGCCAGTCTCGACTACTCTGCAGTCAGGTGCAGCTACTTGGGATTCTCAGAACACACCACACTCCCTTCCCTGTGCAGGAACTGCGCTTCCTTACTCCTTTTTCCTGGTTTCTCTCCCTTTGTGCCCTTCAAGGCAGCTTGGCCACCAGTCCCCATCCCTGGGGCCCTCTCCTGATAATGGCACTGTCGTTGTGGCCTGGGGGACTGTTTCCTCTACCACCTATGAGTGCCGTGAGGACAGGGATGGGCCTGCCTTGGTCACAGGGCCTGGCTCAGTGGAGAAGAGGTTAATATTTTGGGGGTGGGGGGGCATGAGCAGGGCCCAGCAGCCCTGTGACCCTGCCTTGTGCCTGCAGCCAAAGGCGAGCTTCTGGGCTGCTTCGGGCTCACGGAGCCTAACCATGGGAGTGACCCTGGCAGCATGGAGACTAGGGCCCGCTACAACCCATCCAGCAAGACCTACACCCTTAACGGGACCAAGACCTGGTAAGGAGCCCACTGCAGAGCAGGCGGTGGGTGGGGAGGGGCAGCAGCCAGACCCCTCACCAACTGTTCCACCTCCAGGATCACCAACTCACCCGTGGCTGACCTGTTCATAGTGTGGGCTCGGTGTGAGGACACCCGTATCCGTGGCTTCCTGCTGGAGAAGGGGATGCGGGGCCTCTCAGCCCCCAAGATAGAAGGGAAGTTCTCGCTGCGGTCCTCTGCCACAGGCATGGTCATCATGGACCGCGTGGAGGTGCCGGAGGAGAATGTCCTGCCCAATGTGACCGGCCTGGCTGTGAGTGCTGGACACTCTGGGAACCAGTGCTAGTCAGGCCTGTAATCCTAGCATTAGGAGGCCGAGTCAGGAGGATTTCAAGATCATCTTTCTGAGGCAGGGGCCAAACACACATTGTTGTTAAGCTTGTGGAGCCCAGTGGGTAGTGACTCTGGGAGCCTCAGCCTGACTCACTCGTGTACTCGCTGCCCCTTTTAGACCATCTTGCTCACAGTGGCTCTGAAACAGCTCATGCCTTGCACTCAGAGCCGCCACCTAGCTCTGAGCACTGAACCAGATTCTCGGCTGGATAAGACTGTGTGCAAACCCAGAGTGAGCAGCTGTGTGCAGTGACACACCCCTGTAATCCAGCTACTTGGAAGGCTGAGGCAGGAAGAGTGCAATTTTAGACTAGCCTAGGCAACTCAGTGAGATCCTGTCTCAAAAAAAGACTGTGGGTGTAGCTCAGTAGTAAGATGACCCGAGGGTTTGATCCTCAGTACTTAGAAGAGAGTGAGCAGGCACAGATTGAGGCCTGCTGTGCCTGCGCTTGGGTGCCACGTCCCCGTGTGATTTAAGTGGTACTGCCGCATGCTTCCGTGGGGTGTCTGCGAGGGGGCTCTCTGGCTCCAGAACTGGTTTTGTCCATGCACAGCTGCACACACCTGTAATCCCAGCCACTCGGGAGGCTGAGCAGGATGGAAATCTCAAGGCCAGGCTGTGCTACTCAGTGAGACCATGTCTCAAGAAAACAAAGAGCTGGGAGTGTAGACTAGTGGCAGAGCACTTACCTAGCCTTTTTTTTTTTTTTTTTTTTTGAGACAGGGTCTGGCCCTGCCACCCAGGCTGGTCCTGAACTCACTATGGAGTCCAGGCTGGCCTTGGACTGGGCAGTCCTCCTGCCTCGGCCTCCCGAGTGCTGGGATTGTGGGGATGCGCTACCATGCCCGAATTTTGTGGTGCTGGGGATTGAACTTGGGTACTAGTGCTTGCTAGGCAAGCACTTTAACTGCTGAGCCGTTCCTCCAACCCCTGCCTAGCATGTTTGTAGCCCTAGCTTTTATACCCAGGGTCACCCTAAAAGCAAGATCTGGTTCAAGCCCCCTTAGCATCTCCAAAGTGTGGCTGAACCCCCTCTTCACCCCACAGGGTGCTCTTGGCTGCCTCAACAACGCCCGGTTTGGCATCACATGGGGCGTGCTGGGAGCTGCTGAGTTCTGCTTGCACACAGCCCGGCAGTATGCCCTGGACAGGTGTGTGGGGGCTACCACATCTCCTGGGGGCATGGGTGGTCTCAGGGTCCATTTTGTGCCCCAATGGTGATTCCCTAGTCCCTATCCATCAGGCCTAAGTTCCCTGCTCTGGAGATGGCCCAAGAAGTCTGGAACAGGCCTGGGTGAGCTACTCAGTGCACAAAGCCTTGAGGCTTCCTGGAGCACTGGGCCCTGAGACAGGGATGAGAGAATGTGGTGCCCTCTTGCCCCTTACCTGATCTCCCCCATCTAGGATCCAGTTCGGTGTTCCCCTGGCCAGGAACCAGCTAATCCAGAAGAAGCTGGCGGATATGCTCACCGAGATCACGCTGGGCCTAAACGCCTGCCTGCAGCTCGGCCGCTTGAAGGATCAGGACAAGTAGGTGCCTCGCGTGGCGGGAGGTGGCTGTGGCAAAGGGACTGCATGCCCACGCCCGCCCTGGGGGTACGTCCTTCCAACCTGGTAGCTCCAAAGACTCAGGCTGCTTCTCTCCCTATTGGCTGGATCAAGGATACCCTTGCTGGTCCCTCACTAGAAGCCAAGTGGTGCCACTAAGGAAACCCACCCACCAGCTGGGTTTGCCCAGAGCACTGGTGACCCAGTGTTTGTTGCAATTATGTGCCACCCAGGGCCACCCCAGAAATGGTTTCTCTGCTGAAGAGGAATAACTGTGGGAAAGCCCTGGATATCGCCCGTCAGGCCCGAGACATACTAGGGGGAAACGGGATTTCTGACGAGTACCATGTGATCAGACACGCCATGAACCTGGAGGCTGTGAATACCTATGAAGGTAGGGGCTGATCCTCTGGCTGGGAGGTCACAGTAACCTCAGTTTCTGGGGAAGGGGAACAGACGACCCACCTGAGTCCTATTCCAGCTGTCACATGTGGATGTGACCTGGAGCAAGCCACTTCCTCTCACCTGGAGTTGCTCATAGCAGATCATGAAGCACTTCATGCCTGACATTAAGGCCCTGTCTGCCCCTGCGAGCTGCCCCCAAGCCCTTCTTCCTACTCAGGAGAAGGGGTAGGTTCTGTAGGCAGCCCCAAAGTGAGATGATTGCCAGCGGGCTGGTGGATCCCAGAGAGGGACGTGACATACACAAGTCACCACTCTGTGTTTGAAGAGAAGGGAAAAAGGGGAAATCATTTATAAATTACAGTGTTCACACCTCAAAACCACCTGTGACTCACACTGGGGCCTGACCCTGCCGTGGTTGGAACACGGACATGGAAAAAGATGACGAAAAAGATGAGTGTTGCCAGGTATGGCACGCCATGCTTACGGTGACCCTAGCGCTTGGAGCCAAGGCAGGAGAACTGCAAGTCCAAGCCCAGCCTAGGCAACTTAGTTGGGACCATGCCTCAGAAGAAGGAAGGGCTGGTGATGTAGCTCAGTGTGAGTCCCCCCCACCCCACCCCATGTGATCTCGTGCAATCCATAGAGATGCTAACCCCACGGGGAGAGAAGCATCTAGACAGAAGACCGCATGTGTAGGAGCAGAGGTCTTCCTCACTATCCCTGGTGACTCAGGAACTGACCCAAGGGCAGGCACTATACCCCAAGTCTTACATCTGGCCACTGGATAGAACATTCCAGAAACAGACTGGTGGAGGGTGAGGACAAGGCTGGGGACAAGCAGAGGACCCTCTCATGGTCTTACAAAGCAGAGGGCTGAGGCAGCTTTGGGCCTAAGAAAGCCAGTAGAATCCCTGGGCTCTGCAACAGGACAGCCACAGCCTCTGCCTCCTGTCCCTGGAGGCAGGGACAGCAGAGGGTGAGCCAAGAGGGAGCACAGCGTATGCAGGTCTCCAATGGCAGCTTTTCTGATGTGTCCGCTTTCCTGTCTCTCCTGGGGATAGCTGGCCGGCTGTCTCGGCCTCTATAGAAGGAAGTGTGGCTGGGTTGAAAATCAAACGTTTAATCAGCTTGCAGGCTACAGCTGGGCTCACAGCGGGAAAAGCCTTGTGCAAGTTCAGGGTTTAGTACAAGAAACTTTGTTTTTTCCAAGTTGCATTATACAACTGTAAAAAAATAATCTCAGTGTGGCTGCCGGGTGGTCGGTGAGCCTTCTCTTGGCGGCTGCCGCTGCGGTACAAGTCTCCTGGCTGCAGTCAACATTCGCCATCTTTGTAGGTCTGTTCTTCTGGGGTGGTAGCCTAGGGGACATGAAGATTTATAAAGGAAGCTACACGCTGGTAAAACTCCAGGCTGATGCGTATTAATCTCGTCCAGGCACACATGACATCCATGCTCTGATCCTTGGAAAAGCAATCACAGGAATCCAGGCGTTTACGGTTGGCAAGTGACCCACTCCAGTGAGGCCCGGTGCTGCAGGGTGCCTCCAGAGGATGCCTGCCTGGACTACAGAACCCCGAACTGCACTAGCCAGGAAAGTGGAGGATGGACCTAACTTCGCAATGAGAAGTGAGAGACACCCATTCTTCAATACCAAAATTTCCCTCTAGAAGTCAGGTGCACGTCCGTAAAAGGAGATGGGATTTTCTAGACAGCTATTCTTGTCTACTTTTTGTTTTCTTGACAAGGGAGGTACTTACAGATCACACCCAGGGCCTTCGCCTTGAGTTATACCCCAAGCCTCCTTTGTGTTTTTATTTTGAGATAGGTTCTCACTGAATTGTCTAAGCAGGGCTTAAATTTAAATCCTCCTGCTTCAGCCTCCCAGAATGCTGGATTACAGGCCTGCATTCCTGGGCCTGGCTCTTGTTCACTTTTAATTATGAGTGAGAACAGACGCCATTTACCTTAAGGCAGAAGCTTCCCTGATGAGGGACAGTGGGGAAGGACAGGTGACACTGAAGCAGCAGCAGTGCGGCCGACCTGCTGCTGCACCACACCGGGCCAGCGAGGGCGCGGCAGCATCACTGCCCTCCACCCTGCCCATGAGGGGTAGTGCCTTTTTTATGCTGGATGTGCCACAGAGGCAGGGAAAGGAAAATAAAGAGCCTGCCCGTCTAACCCCACCAAGCTGGGCTGTCTGTTGGCACCACTAAGTGGAGTTTCAGGAGTTCTCCAGAGAAACGAACGTGCCTTGGGGCTGTGGGCCCTGGGACAGGGTGGCGATGTTATGCTGCAGTGGTCTGGCCCATGTCTGAGTCTTGGCTCAATAAACCTGAGCTAGTGCTGGAAGAGTATAGCATGGTGGTTAAAGAGCTTGCCTAGAGAGTACAAAGCCCTGAGTTCGATTCCCCAGCACCACATAAGCCATGTGTGGTGGTGCATGCCTGTAATCTCAGCACTCAGGAGGCTGAGGCAGGAGGACTGTTGTGAGCACCTGGGCTACACAGTGAGTTCAGAACCAGCCTGGACTACAGAATAAGAGCCGGTCTCAAAAAAGAAAAAGAACAAAGACCTGAGCTTGGCATTTTGTAAGACCTGAGACACGTGTCCAGGCTGAGGGGCTCTGGGCTGCAGCAGAGGGGATGGTTCTTCACGCAGGGGTACGCTCTGCGTCGCCACATAGCTGACCATACGACAAACTTGTATGTGATGGGAAATGACAA
This sequence comes from Ctenodactylus gundi, assembly GCA_004027205.1. NCBI lineage: Eukaryota > Metazoa > Chordata > Mammalia > Rodentia > Ctenodactylidae > Ctenodactylus > Ctenodactylus gundi. The sequence goes on from PVKB01006531.1 coordinate 54,219, forward strand.
AGCTTTGGCTTCTCTGCTTGGACACATAACATGACTGAGGGGCATAAATGTGGAATGGTGTCCCCTAGTGCTCTGAGGCAAGGGTGAGGGACCGTTTTCTTACCAAGGACTTTCTGGATATATATGACATTGTTCATGAGCCATATAAGATTATCAAATTAAACATAATTAACTCTTCCCCAGTGAAAAGGTACCCTTGGTCCCAGGAGTCCCCTCCCCTAGGGGCACTCACATTCCCAATCCCCACTCTCATTTACTGTGGAGTCCGCTTCTCAGGGGAGTCCCCAACCCTCTGCAGTATCCCTCCTACCTCAGGCTGGACACAAAGGTCTCTGTACACAGTCTCCAAAGTCTGGCAGACTTCTTTGAGCTCCATTCCCAAGTTATCGATTGCTGTCATTTTGTGGGTGAACTCCTGGAGCCGTTCCTGAATGATCTTGCTGTGCTGGTTATAAACCTGGTACATCCTGTCCTCTAACTTCTCCACCATGTCCGAGACCTTCCAAAGAAGCAGCTCTTAGGAATCAGGAGGACTTACCAACAGTGCTCTAAGTGGGTCTCTCACTCTTTAATTTTTTTTTTCTAACACTATAGTCCAGTCTGCTCTTGAAGTTACTATGTAGCTCAGACTGGCCTTGGACTTAAGGCAGTCCTCCTGCCTCAGTCTCCCAAGTGCTGGGATTATAGGCATGTGCCACCACCCCCAGCTTATGTGGTGCTAGGGATCAAACCCAGGGCCTTGCAAGTGCTCTAACCATTGTGCTATGCCCACAGCCCCCTATGTGGATCTCTTATATTTTTGCAGTTTATTTTATGGAAATGATACAATGAATTCCAGTAACGGGAGGTAAAATTGCCTACATGTTAAAATTCTATATTTAAAGCAATACACAAGTATGTCCAGTCCGCTCTGCAGGTTCCATAACTGGGGATTCAAGCCCACAGATCAAAACTATTTGAGAAAACTTGTGTCTATAGTAAATATATACTGTCTGTTCTGTCGTCATTTCATTTTTCCTAATTTGTGAGGCAAGGTCTCCCTCTAGTTCAGGCTGGTTCTGAACTCACTCTGTAGCCCATGCCAGCCTCAAATACGTAGAAATCCTGCCTTAGCCTCTCTTGTGCTGGGATTGTTTTTTTTTTTTTCTTCTGTTTGTTTTTTGAGACCCATTCTGTAGTCCAGGCTGGTTCTGAGCTCACTATATAGCCCAGACTGGCCTTGAACACAGGATAATCCTCCTGTCTCAGCCTCCCAAGTGCTGGGATTACAGGTGTGTGTTACCAAGCCCAGTTTATGTAGTGCTGGGAAATTGAACTCGGGTACTCAGCGTTTGTGTAGCACTTTCTAGGCAAGCGCATTAACTGCTGAGCCATTCCTCAAGCCCTATCTTAGATATTGTAAGTCATCCAGGTATGGCTTCGTCTACGGAAGGATGTGTGTAGGTCCTAGGCAAACACTATGCTATTTGACATAAGGGGCCTGAGCATCTGTGGACTTTGGTATCTGTAGGAGAACCTGGAACTAATGTGCCATGATATGAGAACTGCATTGAAGTTGAATTAACCAGGCATGGTGGCGCATGCCTATCATCCCACTCTGGGAGCTGAAGCAGGAGAACTACAAATTCAATCCCAGCCTGGGCAATTTAGTGACTCAGCGAGAGCTTATCTCAAAACAAAATAAAAAGGGATGGGGATGTATGCAAAAGCACTGGGTTCAGTCCCCAGTATCAAAAAAGAAAAATAAAAGTTTGACTGAGCCAGAAAAGGTGGCATATACTTGTAATCTGAGCACCACAGGAGGCTAAGGCAGGAGGGTCACAAGTTCTACCCCAGCTTGGGCAACAGAGTAAGACCCTATCTTTTTTCCCATTTTATTGATATGTATACGTGCAAAATTTAAGGTTTGCAATGGAGTTGAGCCTTTTATGCACATATGTATCTTGTCAAGGTGACAAGGGCTTTCCCGCTCTCCTTTTGTCTCTCCCCCTCCCCTCCCCACTCTCCCTCCTCCCCTACCCGACCCCCCTGTTTCACTTTGTTTTTCGTTTTAAGTTCCATAGGAGTTGTGATCTGGGAGTAGACTCTTATCTTTAAAAAAAAAAAAAAAGGTTAGATAGCCTCTGACAGGTGCAGCCCACGACCTCTGTGGGCTGCATATTCTCCAGAGGCACAAGACACAACTACTAATTAATTCTGGATTTCAGTGCAACACCAGGCTTTGTTAGATGTAAACCCTTGGTGTGTCGAGGGACCCAGCTTTTACATCACACACCACTGGCAGCCTCGAGGACAACGCGGCTGTCACTGGGCGCGCCTGCCTCAGCTTCTCCCCTATGCCACTCGCCCTGTGTGAAGAGAGGGCTGGGCTTCTGACACAGACAGACCTGATGTCTCTGCCTGGACCCACTACTCAGGCAAATCTTCTATATATTTTTTCTTTTTAGTTTAATCAGTTTTTTTTTTTTTAAATAGTGCTGGGGATGGAACCCAGCATGCATGCCAGGCAACTGCTATTTTTCTGAGTTACCTCCCAATCCTTAGTTTCTTAACCTTAGTATTTTCCCCTTGGGGTGAGGGGGAACAGTCTTGCTATTTAATCCAAGCTGGCCTCAAATTCAAAGTCCTCCTGACTCAGCCTCCTAAGTGCTGGTACTATAGGCATTTGCCACTATGCCCAGATGAACCTTAGTTTTCTTATCTACGAAATGGGTATAATGTCTTGATTGTCTTAAGAGACAATGTAAGATACTATGTGGTTTTCATTTGTTTGGGGTTTTTTTGAAGACAGGATCTCATTCTAAAGTCCAAGGTGGTCCTGAACTCACTATATAGCTCAGGTTGGCCTTGAATTCACAGCAGTCTCCCTGCCTCAGCTTCCTGAGTGCCTTGATTACAAGTCCCCCACCCCCCCAAGTCTATGTGGTGCTCGAAAACTGAACTCGGGGCTTTGGGCTTTATTAGGCAAGTGCTTTAACCACTGAACTATGTCCCCAGGCCACTATGTGTGAACTTCCTGGCACAGTGCCTGGAATAAACAGATGCCCAATATGGTACCTTCTCCTGCTCTACATGCCTGTGTGTGAGGGGGTACTAGAGATCTAGTCTATGGCCTTCACGGTGAGCTACCTCCCAGTCTACAAGTTGTATTGCCCAGGCAGTCCTTGAACTTGGCAATCCTCCTACCTCAGCTTCCCAGAGTGCTGGATTACATGGGGCCTGGCTCTTCCCTCCACTTTCACATGAGGAACACCCCCGTTCTGCTGGGGATGGGGCCTGTACCTTGATCTTGAGGGTGTCCCTGAAGTTGATCATGAGCACATGGTCCTTCTGCCTGTTCTCATTGATGTTTTCGATCAGCTCCTGGGCTCTTTTCTTCAGGATGTCGATGCTCAAGTCCAAAGAGGAGAAGCAGGGTCTTGATTTCCCTTCCGGCACTGGCAGCTGGCAGCTGGCACTGGAAGTGGAGACACAAAGGCCAGACACCTGACTTCTGAAAGCACAGGAAGGGGAAATCAGTGCCAGACGCTCCCAAGAATGGCTGATAAGGGCCGTCTGTTAGCTAATGTAGAGGGTGTACTTAGAAGTGTGAGGCCCTAGGTTTCATCCCCAGCACCAAAAAAACAAAAGCAAAACAAAAAACAATACATAAAACAAAAACCAAGGCTGATCTGAATGTGTTGTATGGTAGGTAATTTACCTGAGTTATTCATGCCCTGAGATGGGAAGATACCACCTCATTTTATAACAAAACAGACCCAGAGGTACAAACTAAATATGCCCAGGTTTCTAGAATAAAAAGATCTGTCCCACTGCACGGGCCCCTAGTGATCTGTTCCACCAACTTGCTTCTTTGAAATGAGCATCACTTAGGGGGCAGATCTGTAACTATGGGAAGGGGATCTGGAGGTAGGGAGGGGGAGAGGAAGTAAAAATGAGGAGGATGCAATACATATCCGCACCAATTCCCCAAGGCGAATGTGATTGTTATGCATCACAAATATATACTCACAAAAATAATTATGGGGTAAAATGAGCATCAGTAGGACAAGCTGAGCTAGGCCTGTACACTTGTGCCCAGGGTCTTAGCACTTACTTGTTTTTTGAGACAAGGTCTTGCTCTGTAGTCCAGGCTGGCCCTGGACTCACGGCAATCCTCTAGCCTCAGCCTGACAACTGCTGGGATTACAGGTGTGCGCCAACACACCCAGTTTACGTGGTGCCAGAGAATCGAACTCAAGTACTTAGTGCTTGTGGGTACACCCAGGTCTTCCTCAGCCAGCCATCTCCCTTTTCCCTCCCTACCAGTCAAGTTCTAGGAACACCTGTCTGTACCTCCTGAGTATATTTTTCTAATTCCCACTCCATGGGAATTAGAAATGCCCACTGCAGTGAGGCTCTTGCCCCATTCTCAAATGACACCACTCTTGTCAGAGTCCCCGGTGATCTTATGGTTAGAACCAAACACATCCTACACCGGAACTCCCTTAACCTCTTGGCAGCAGCTGGCACTGCTGCCCACCACTGTCCATCATTCCCAACACAAGGTTGGGCCTCCACTCTGCCCCTTTACACCCTCTTCCTCAGCACCCTGCTCACACAGTCCTCTGGAGGAAGGCCCCACACCTGCGCAGCGTGTACCCTGCTGTCCTCAGTCCAGCGTGCCTAGCCAGTGCCTTCTTGCCCTAAGTGTTGGCTCCTCTGAAAAGTGCTTGGGAGGCACACACCTGTCATCCCAGCACTCCAGGAGGCTGAGACAGGACCACGAGTTCAAGCCCAGCCTGCACAGCTCAGCAATTTAGGAAAACCTGTCATGAACCTCAGAATAAACACGGAGGGAGGGGGAGGGAGGGAGGGAGAGAGGGAGGAGGGGGTGG
>PVKB01006532.1:0-59076 GCA_004027205.1 Ctenodactylus gundi
AGTCTGCTCTAAAAATTCACCACATAATCCTATGGTTGATTTAAATCCAGATTTATGATATTAAGAAATTGAGGCCTTTAACTACATCAAATGTCTCCTTGGCCAATTAGTTTAGAGAAATGCTACACAACTGGAGTAGGACCACCCAGATGATAAATTAGGCACCATAACAACCTCTTCCCATCTCTAACCCACAAAGCCTACTGTCCTGAGTTGAATCATTTATCTTTATAAAGTTATCTTGTAAAATGAAAATACCCTGAGAAAATTCACAGCAGTAACAACACAACTCTCAATCCTTTACAAATTAGTCTGAATTAGCAGCATTCTAATTTACTGGGGGAAGGGAAGAGGTCCAGTTTATTGTGGCACTGAGAAAGAAAGAGGTGATTCTTTCTGAATTTTTAGTAGAATAGGATGTGGTATCTGGGAGATAAAGGAGGAGACAATTTGAGATGTAGCGAAGAGTACAAAAAACAAGACAGGAAGCTTTGGAGAACGACTTTACAGGTTTCCTTTAGGCTGAACAAGCTGCTGGGACTTAAGGAGAAGCTTTTATAAATAAGAGCTTAGAAAGATTCACCAAGACATCCAGAACTGCCCCATTTTCTCTCCAATTAGTACCTCTGCAGGGCATTGTCCTGTCCCCCCTCCTTCCAATTTCCCCTTCCTCTTGTCACCTTCAGTCATTGGTCTTGCTTGGGTGACCATCCTTCTCAGCCAACAGGGTCTTCCTGTTTTTGATTTCCCCCAAAGCCTCAAATACTCCTGACATTAGAGCTCGTTAGCTCATTTCCAGGGCATTTCCAGAATAGTCAGGAACTTGAAAGATGTAAACAGGTGCTTTCCTCTGGGGCTAGGTGAAATCTCTTCATGTGCTAAGGAGGTCAGCACGACCTACAAGTTCTTTGAAGACACAAAAGAAAAGCATCTAGTTATTTTTACATTGTAGTTCAGATGAAAGAATATTTAGATGGTCCAAGTAATTTCCTCCTTGATTGTTTCGTTTCTTTTTATGGCTAAGTAGTCACAGGACGAAGACAGTTACTTCTGCCACATGTCACCTCATATGTTTCATGGAGGTCTTTCTAGACACAGGTACCTGTCATATGGGGTCTAAGTCTGTTTGAAGGAAGGGAGAGGGAAACCCTGAAGTATGAGGCTGTGTTCTTATCATTGTCCTTTTCTTCTTGACTAATCCTATTTCTTATGATAGAGACTGCCAGCATCTGAGATTTCCTTATCAGGGCACACAGTTAGAGCATAGTTCCCATCCTACAGCATCCTTGTGAGACCACAAATAGATACCACAAATGTGATGCTCCCGTGCAGAGGAGGGCATGTCACTTCCAGGGCTGCTATGTCTTCTGTACTCTCTCCACCTTTCCTTACACATCTCATGAATGAGACTACTCTGACGCAGAGCAAGTTGGTGGGGGCTAGGTCCTGGACTGGCGGGCTGTGTGGAGCAGAGATCTTCCCTGATCACATTAGAAAGTGGTTTCCTGAGAAATGTGTTAAATCACATAACGATTAATCCTACCCTGAATAATAATTACTAACTTTTTATTTTCTCTTCATACTCTTTCTAGCCAAATATTTGCCTCATTCCCTGATGTTATTTCTTAAAGCTTTAACTGACTAACTCACCAAAACACATATATTTTTGGCCCTACCAAGCTGTTAGGTCCTCAAAGGCAGGGCACACATACTGTTCAACTTTGCGTCTTTTTCAATCTGCTCTGCGTTACTACAGTGAAATACCGAAGGCTGCTAGCTTATGCAGAAAAAGGGTTTATTCAGCTCATGGTTTTGATGGAATAAAGCCCCAGATTGGGGAGGTGGGGCATGCTTGGCCCCTGCTGAGGGTGGAGGCGACAGGAGAATAGATGTAGGAGCAGTCACACTTCAAGAAGGAGCAGAAAGAAAGAGAGAACAGGTAGGGCCAGATTTGCTTTTTTTTAAACCATTCTCTGGAGTGAAATGAGAGGAATCACACCAGATCTACCAAGAAGTCACACAGGAACTCTCTCAAGCCCCTGTGACCTACGGTGACTGCTACTAGGCCCCATCGCCTAGAGTGGTCCCAACAGTGCCACACTGTGGACTAAGCCTTCAATCATAACAGACTCTTGAGGGACACGAAGGACATTTCCACCACAGCAAGATCTTTAAGTCACTGGACGTATGGAAGGGGTATACAAGAGAGATAGGTCCTGACAAGATACGCGTATATGTAAGGCAGCACCTGGCAAGCGCCTATGGGGACGTGCAGGAAGTGACTGTGGCAGTAGGCTGACCGGTGTGACTGGGGGAGTGTTCCCATCAGGGAGGTCTGATTTCATGAAGTGGAGAGGGTGAGAGAAATTATAGGAAGAGGAAAAGAGGAAGCTTCTCTAGGGGCATATATCAACATTAGGGGAAAAAAAACCCTTACAGTTGCATCACTTTTTCCAAAAGTGAGGTCTTTGGCTGGATGACCGATGCTGCTGCACTGTTGTGTAAATTTGTGGGCCAGTTCCCCTGATTTCTCTGTATGCAAGATGCACAGTTGTGTGCTGTGTAGTGATGGTGCTCTGTGCACTAGAGGATGTAGCCTTGCTCTTGTATCAGAGGATTTTATCCTTCTAGTCTGTTCCTCTGTTAACAGCTTAAACTTGCAGGCCCCATTGAAGGCAAGTTTCCTCCAGAAGTCCTTCTAATGGATTACCACTGTATTTTAACAACTCTCTGTGTGTATGGTATTCATACAAAGAATTCTCTTTTTTTCTTTCTACTTTTTTTTTTTTTGAGACAGCATCTCACCTTGTAGTCCAGGTGAAAGAATTCTCTTTCATCTTCATTAGAGAAGATGGAGGAGACTGAGAATATCTATCGGAACAGAGTTTAAGTGCCAAAGACATTGGTTGTCTAAGGACAAGAGAGGGTGTTGGCTTGTTATGTAAGAGGGGGCTGGTGGTTCGCTGATACTTTTTTTCTAATGAAGAATTCACTAGACAAATCAATAAAGCTAGGATGACTTGGCCATGATCCAGGAAGCCAGAGAGACTAGGAGAAGTCTGGGAAGAGGTCAGATTGGATAGGAGTGGAAAATGTTCTGGGGTCCCAATATGCACTTGAATAATAATTGTCTCTGAGGGTTCTTTCTCTTTTGTTCTTTGTCTTTTTATTCTCCTCTTTTCTTTTTCTTCTTTTTTTTGTGGTACTGGGATTGAATCTAGGTCTTCACACTGTGCTATATAACTCCAATCCATTTATTACCTATTTTCATATGAGGTCTTGCTAAGTTGCTATATTGCCCAGTATGGGCTCACGCTTAGCAATCCTCCTGCCTCAGGTTCCCAGAGTGTTGGGTGTATCATGCTTGGCATCGTTTCATATTTATTTGTAGTTGTATCTTTCCTTTTCTATCCTCAACATACAAGTTCCCACTCCTTATCCCACCCCAAATTGTGGAAAGCTCCCCGACTTTATTATGGGAGCTATATTTGACATTGTGGTGATTGTTAGGCAAAAACCCAGAGAAACGGAATTTTTACGCACAGAACAAAGTTTTGAAATTCTATTAAGTTTCTATTTTCTCCCATATACTTGGAAACCCAGTATCTTCAGATTCAAGATATGCTTGATCTCTACCTCTCCTGTGTCTCCAAACTCGTACGGTTCCCAGCAGTCACCGGGCTCTCAGCAGGCTGCTCTACGCTGGTTACTTTCCTTTGAGGTCTTTTTCCTTCCTTCTGGCCACCTATAACCTTATTTTGTGAATTTATATGGTGCAGCACATACTTTGCCTCTGCCTCTTCCTAGCTGACTCTGAGCCTTCTCCCTGGGAGAGCGTCTTTCCCCCTCCGTCTGCCTAGCAGATGGGACTGGGTCCAGCACAAGGCAGATCTTCAACAAAAATTTGCTGCTTGGTTGGGGTGGGTGGTGAAGAGTGAGTAGAGAGGTGAAGTGTAGATTCCTTGGGAGCAGGGCCAGGATCGCTCTCCGTGATTTTCTTTGAACACAGTTTGAACTTGGTGGATGGTCCTCCATTATGACAATGGTTGAAATCTGTGCTCTGGGGAAGAATTCCGTACTTTCTGTTTTATCTGAAGCACTGGATGTGAAACCTAGTGTCTTGTGCTTGCTGGGCAAGTGCTCTGTTACTGAGCTCCACACCCAGCCTTCATTTCTTGCCAGCACACATATTGGGAACCAAGTGTATACCTAGGGGTATACCTGGTGTTGATGACTGAACCCAAGGCCTTCTCACCAGCTGTATTCTCATCCCATTTAAAAAAAAAAAAAGCCCTATTATTGTTTTGAGACAGGGTCTCTGTAACTTGCTAAGTGGGCCAGGCTGGGATTTGAACTCGGGATCCTCTTAATTCAGCCTTCCAGAGTGCAGGGATTACAGGCCTGCACCTCCAGGCCTTATTTATCAGTTGTTCTCAGGCTGCTCCCAAAAATGACTTAAAGAAAATGAACCAGGTTCTTTTTGGTGTTTTTTTCTTAATCTTACAGATTGTAGATGGCCCTCTTGCATCTTGAGAAGAAGCTGGTTTTGCTTCTACCTTTACACAGGTGCCTTTGCCAGTGGAAACTGAAGTGTGAATTTTTATAATTTACCCCAAGCTTCCTCCCCTGCAGCAACAGACATCCTGTTTTAGAGGAAGGATTATATAATTAAAAGATGTTTTTATTTGAGACAGGGTCTCACTCTGTAGTCCAGGCTGGTCCTGAACTCACTATGCAGCCCAGGCTGGCCTTGGACTCAAGGCAATCCTCCTGCCTCAGCCTCCTGAGTGCTGTCATTATACGTATTCTCCACAATGTCTGGCTTATGTGGTGCTGGAGGATCCAACTCACGGCCTTGTGCATGGCAGGGAAGAGCTTTAACCTCTGTGCCATTCCTCCAGCTCCTAAATGATGGTTTTGAACACCCTGTCACAACTACATATTTAGTTGGACTCTGAATAAAAATTTAATCAACATACCCTCTAACACACTTGCCTGCTTTTAGCCCATTTCGAACAACACTCTGAAGCCTCATGTGGCCCTTGAAAGCAAAGCCTGTGCTTTCAACAGACGTGCACGGCGAGCATCTGTAAGTCAGTAATCGCATTGAATTTATGGGATTATAAACCAGGTCTTCTCATGCCCTGAGTTGGACTCCACCTTAAATCAAAATAGAATTATGAGTTCAGTCACAATTGCTCTGACTGGCAAGCTCACACTTTTTTTTATACCAATGAAAATGTTCTTTTACTTGATTTGGCCCTTTCCCCTCCCCCTACCCACTATCTTTCTCCTCACCCCAATATGAGCATTCATTTGCCAAATAACCACTGTGGAAACTTTATTAGCATGTCCATATTTTACTTTAACTATCCCCTACCGGGGCATCCTGCTGTGCACGACCAGATGTGTTTTTCCTGGCCGGACGCCAGCCTCAACCGAGCCAGCGCTGCTCAGAGGACAATTTCACCTCTGTGAGTATCACATCCAGAGGAGCCCTTTCCAGAGAATTCTTAGTGACAGAAAAAACTATCTAGTTTTGTGCTCTAATTTACCTGCCCTCTGTGCTGGAGCCGCGTCTGCACAATTGTGTGAAGGCAGGTGATTGGGCTCTGAGGTGTACTGGGCTCTATAAGCACACTTTCATTGTCAGTCTTCATGGGACAGAGTCAGGCAACTCTGAGCATGGCTGTAAAGCTGGCCTAAGTTCAACTTGGTGACCTTCCCATTTCCTGTTGCGTTTTTGGGCCATTCTGCCACCTCATTGATCCAGTGCTCCCTCAGTCGCTACTTGCAATGGGTTTTATTGTGCCCTGTAAGAAAGATATAAAGTTTTAAGCTTTAGTCCCTCAGAATAAGCCCTTATTTGGATTCAGGATCTCACAGAAATTGTCAAGTGGGTAGGCCCTAATGCAACTTGACTGGCACCCGTACAAGAAGAAGACAAGGGACTAAAGCACCCCACAGAGGGAAGGGGATGCGAGGACTCACAGGGGAAGATGGTCATGAGACTGCAGTGATGCATCTATAAGCCAAGGAACACAAGGATTGACATACAAGGCAGGCAAAGAAGATGTAGGGAAGGATTTTTCCTGGATTTGTCGGGAAAACCATGGCCAACATCTTGCTTTTGGGACTTCCAGCCTCCAGAACTCTGAGAAAACAGATGTGCTGGTTAAGGTTGTTTCAGCTTGACTAGTTTGGGAGCAGCCTAGGGGATCAATGAAGCACACTTCTGGCTTGGAGGTCATTGGGGAATGACTTTGGGTGCTACATATAGTCTGGCTCCTTCCTCTCTGATGCTGCTCTCTGCTGTGTTTCCCTGGCCACAGTGAATTTAGCAGCTTTGCTCCACCATGCCTTTCCACCATGACGTTCCTGCCTTGGAGACAGCTGACCATGGACTGAATCCCCTGAAGACAGGAACTTAATTAAACCATTCCACTTTAAGTTGTAGGTGTCAAATATTGGTCTTTACACGGGTGCTGTTTATTTTTCAAAGATGAACCATCGCTGTGAGTGACAGAAGCAGGGTGGGCGGAACCTGGGCGGCGAGACTCGTGGTGGACGCTCTTCCCTCTCACTGCTTACTTACTCTGATGTTGAGCTGAGTGATTTGATGCCCGGCAGGCTTTGATTCTCATCGTTGACTGCTGCATGCGCATTCTTGAGTTTTTTAGAGCATATTGAGAACTTTGCTTGCCTGTCTTTTCACCCACTTAAACAGCCTGTCTAAATAACACTTTCTCTTTGCCTACCACCCCTCCTAGAGAAAATGTGCCACAAGCTACTTTTAAAATCAATTATTCAGAGTCTTGGAGGCTGAAAGATGGAATGAAAGTCCCCTGGAGTATCTTGAAGTAAACATCAAATTATAAATGAAGAGCTCTTCATGAATCTGTGGGAGGAGTGGGAACAGGGACCCAGTAGATGGGCTGGAATCCAGAACTCTCCCACCTCTGCCCCCATACTGGCTTTCAGGAAAATTATTTCCCCAGCAGGAGTCTCAGTTCACCTGCCAGGAGAGTTTTTGGGACTCTTTAGGGATCTTGGGCCTTCTGTCTCCGAGAGGCTGATGAGAAGGTTCTCTGATGAACATCTATATGTGCATATTGTCAGAAAGAGTCTTCCACCCCAGGCCTGCTTTCTACAGGTAGGCATCATCCACCAGGAAGGGACTCAGGGGGCTATAGAGAGAGAGGGTGGGCCCATGGTAGGAGGGGACAGGGATGAGATGCCTTCCTATGCCACCTGATACCCAGTCTCCTCGAGGTCCATTAGAACAGAAGCCTTCAACAGCTGCCTGGGGTGAGGCTTAGGAGACAAGGAGACAATCAATGCCTGACCTAAGATGTCTTTGGGAAAGATTGACAAAGAGTACAGTGTTTACATTTAGATTGTCTTGATTCTAAAGGAGGCCATTTATGTTTTCCCCTCTTTTCATCAAAGGGAAATATGAAGCCCATAGGCTGCCCTGGAGAAGCCCTCCTGCCAGCCCTCCGTGAGTAGAGATGCTTCTAGCCTGGGCTGAGGGCAGGTCACAGGGTCTTTGCCGGGGCCTGGAGCATTCATTTGAAGCAAACAGTCACCAAGTCTCCATAGCATTTAATCAGAAGGTGGTGCATCCTCATGATGAAAAGATCACAACATGCTAACATGTATTCAGTTGGAAAAAAAAGATGAAAACTTTCAGTGAAAGGGGACGTTCTTTCTCTTCCAGGTAAAGCTGTCTCGTCAGAAACAACCAACGTGCCCTTCCAAATATTTTCCATGCCTTGACAAAGGTGTGCATGCATCAGTAGTCACATGCTGTTTGCTGCTTTTATATCCATGTGAGAATACCGTGTTCAATATTTGGGGTTTTGCTTTTTTCACTTATCAACATATTTAAGCATTCTGACTACACAGAAAGCTCTAAATCTCCCTCTCTCTCTCTCTCTCTCTCTCTCTCTCTCTCTTTCTCTCTCTCTCTCTCTCTCTCTCTCTCTCTCTCTGTGTGTGTGTGTGTGTGTGTGTGTGTGGTTTAAACCAGGAATGTCATCCGGGACTTTGTATCCTGGCAAGCACTCTAACACTGAGCTACATTCCTAGTCCTTTTCAAAACTATGCTTTTAATTTTTAATTTGAGACATGGCCTTGCTAAGTTCTCCGCATTGCCTCCTAGGCATAGTGTACTCTGGGAAGCTGAGGCAGGATAATTGCAAGTTTAAACCAAATCTGGGCAATTGAATTTTAATGAGACTGTTTCAAAGTTTAAAAAAATAATAAAAACTAAAAAGACATGAGATGTTACTCACCTGGAAGGATCAGGGTACAATCTTTAGTTCTAGGGGGGAATAAAAGGTCTTCATGCTGTGATTACATAGTGCCTATCTTCTGTGCATGTCTCTTCTCAGGTGTGCAAGCTTGTTAGATAGAGTCCTAAAGGTAGTGGAACTGTTTGATCAAAGCTATATGAATTTTTTATTTTGATATATACTGACAAATTGCCCTCTAAAGAGAACATGTTGATTCATAGTTCCTGCTTCTCTGTATTCTCACCGTTGTGGCACAGTTTTGAACTTCCTGAGCTTTACAAAATGCTCAAGTAAACAAACAGGTCCCCGATGACTTTCCCGCATCCAGTCTCACCCCTTTTGATCCTCTTCTCACCTGGCAGCTGGAGCAGAAATCTAACCTTGTAAAATGCTGTAACTCAGTTGGGTAAAACTTTCCCAAGGCTCTCTATTGTCCTTGGGAAGAAGTTTCTTTTCCTGGACTGGTTCACGAGGCCCCTGTGTTTTGGGCCCTGCCTGGGTCTCCACTGTCATCTATTACCTCGTCCTTCCTTAGACTCCACGTTTCATCTGTCCCATGTCCTGTCCGCCTTTCTCCAGCAGGCTCACTCTCCTCACCTCCTCCTAGACCTCAGCCCTGTGCTCCTCCTGCCTGAAGAGACTCTTCTCTACCGGCCCTCTCCCTCCTGCTCACCAGCCTGGCTTCGGCTCTGTTGTGGCACCTGCTAGGTTACCATGGGGCCTCCACCCGCTGCCTCCACAGTTCCTGGCACGTCACCCTTTCAATGTTGTAATATTTGGTACATACAGAATAACATACATAACATTTATGTAAGTTATGAGGCACAGTTGTAAAAACAGATCCCTAGGCACCTATTAACCCCCCTTAAGAACGAGGTGGGACCCACACAGCCGCGTGTGCTGCTTGCCTGCCCGTCATCCCTCTTACCACATCGCCTGACGTTGCTCTTCATTCTTGTCTCTGAGTCTCCCTTGAGTTTCTCCAGGGCCAAGCACTGGGCCTGGCAAGTTGCAGTCACCTTTAAACATTAACCTTTTAAATTTTGATTTAGTAATAGCCTTAAATGAAGAGAATACTTTTAACAATAGTTAGACTCCCACTTGGACATTTTTGTCATTTCAAAGATCAGTATGTAGAGCTTGGTTTAAGCCTTTTTCTCCAGCTTCTTTAGTAAGGTTAGGTTGCTGGGACCTATTTTATTTTCTCTCTCTCTCTTCTTCACTCAGTCTCTCGATTTCTCTTTTTCCTCTCTCTCCTGTTGTTCTTTCTAACTTTCAACTTGTGTATCCACAAGGTGGAACAGTTTCTGAGTACCCATAATCTACCTCACTGAGCTTCCTCCTCCGTGACAGTACGTAGATGCGATGCTGAAATCTTGCTCTTATTACTGATCTAACAATGAAACGCTTCCGCCTACTTGAATTAATTAAGGAAACATCGTTGATGGAATTTAGATCAGGATAATAATAGTAACTCTAATTTAATGAGGGCTGATCATGTGCCAGACATACTACAGATTTCATTGCCACGCTTCACCGTGATCTTGTGATGATGGAAACAATTATTTCTGTTTGTAGTTGAAGACATGGAGGTCCAAAGGGAACAGGATGAAATGAGAGCCACTGGGTTTAGGTGTGATGGAGACAGAAATGGGACTCAAGTTCTTGTCTCCACAAGCCCAAGCCCTTCCCCTCGTATCACTCTCTACCTCAGACAATAGCGTAGCTAAAGAAATAGCACCAAGCCTTTTAAAAGCATGTTGTTTACCTCATTCTTTGAACTTGCTCTCTTCTCAGCACGTGGAACATGCCTGGAATCTCAGCTACTCAGGAGGCTGAGGCAGAACGATCATAAATGCAAGGCCAGACTGGGAATTTAGTGAGACTCCATCTCAAAATTCAAAATTAAAAAAGGGGTTGGAGTGTAGCTCATAATAATGCTCTTGCCTAGCATGTATGAGGCTTTGGGTTCAGTCCCCAGCACCACTAAAGAAAAATGAGCTCTGTCATTAAAAGTACAATTTTTATGGTTTTGCTCCTTCTTACACAGTATTGTATATGCCCTGACAATTGTGGAAGGTAGTAATGGATGCTAAAGGGAAGAATGAGGCAAGAAAGAGGGGTGGGAAGGCCAAGTGTGTATGTTTCTTTAGAAGATGAATTGAGAGGTCTCCCTCATGAGAGATGCTTGAACACAGGGAGGGAGAAAAGCAGAGGAGACCTAGTGGTAGGAGGCAGAGGCGACAGGGGACCTGGGCCAGGTGGTCTTGGCTCTGTGTGCATATATACGCTTCATTCCTGGCATACCCATGTGGTGATGTTGTGGGTTTGTACTTTATAATAGATTCCTCCACATTTTTTTTTTTTTGAATTTTAGGGAATTCCCTTAAGTCCCCTGAGCATTAAGATTCTCGTTGCATGGAGCCTTGCCTGGCAAGCTGGGCCCTTGCTTATCCCCGTTGGCTTTGCATGTGAGGTTCAGCAGAGATGGATGGTGGCTGGCTTAGGGCCAGGGCACTCATGAAACTCAAATGCATGCACTTGCATGAAAGTTTATTGCTATTTTGATATTGTTTCAAGGTTGAGAGTCAAAGGCACTCAGCACAGATGTATTTAGCAAGCAGAAAGTTGTGATCCTCAGGTATGTTAGAAGTCAAGTTTCCATTCAAAGCACATGCATATCTCTATATCCCTCTAGACAGGCTGAGGCCAGTTAGACCAAACACCATATGGGATGGTCTCTGAGCAGAGAGAAAGACTCTGAAAGTTGCTTCTGTGGGAGAGGCCCACCCCAGATACACACCGGTAATCTCAGTACTCTGGGAGGCTCGGGCAGGGGGAGGGCAAGCCGGATGGCCAGCCGGGGCAATTTAAGGATTTAGTGAGACCATGTCTCAAAAGAAAAAAATTAACAAAAACTGGGAGTAGAGCTCCACGTGAAGGCCCTAAATTGAATCCTCAACATAGCGGAAAAAAGATAATTGTCCAAGAACAGGCATGAAGTGGCACCAGAGAAAGAAGGGGTGGATTTCCACAGAGGATCGGTGGAGAGCAAGGGAGGGAGCTGTTTAATTGGAAGCCAGATCAACATGTCCAGTGTGAAATGCACAATGACAGGAAGAATAGAGAGCTTACAGTGCCCACGTCAGAGAAAGTGAAGTGCATGTTCTGGCCAATCAGCAAGCAGGATAGAATGAGAACAGGGGATCCAAAGGGAAAGAACCATGACTTAAAAGGCTCCTAACTGGGAGTAACCTGTCAGGTCTGCTAGTAGGTGGAGCTTCCTCCCGGCCATGCTCATAGCTGGGTTTGAGAAATAGAATTGGGATAGTGAGGACACTCTGAAGGGAAATGAGCTGTCACCCGATGTTGCCAGCTGATCTTGCCAAGTACCAACCTGCAGCAAGAGGAGAGGGTTTGCCCACCCAACTCTTCACTGAGGTGTTTTCTCTTAAAGGAGCCACCCGTCAGTAGACATGTTTGGAATGGTGGCAAAGACCATGGGCTCTTTACTAAGCAGTGCTGCGATGTGAACTTCCAGCTCACTGTCAAGGTTTCAAAGGCCCTTAAAGCAGAACTCTTCTCTTCCTCTAAAGTCCTGAATATTGCTGAATCCCCACTCCCACTCTACAGAATTTATGGTAGATGAGTGGAAACATGGTACGTGAATATATTCTCTCAAATCAAGTTTTCCCTGTCTTTCTATTCAGCTAAACATAGAGAGAATATCCTATTGATGGCAATAACCATGACATTAACAGTAATTTTCAGAGGTCATTGTGGTTCAGGTAGCTCTTTTGGCTTCTGTGGTCGTGTTTAATCTCTACGATGAGCAGGCTTAGGCAGAGATAAAAAAATCTCTAACTATACAGTATATATCCCAATGCTGCACGTGGCAAAACCAGTCCAGGCTCGTGGTCCCAGTTGGACAGACATAAGCTGGGCAGTCCTGGGAATTATTGGATCTGGCAGGACTGCACCGTGGATTCTTCTCTGCATTCTTTTCTGTTCTAGCCGGGGAAGAGCACTGACAACTTCGCGTTAATCCTCATTCTGATTCCATGGGGCCACCAACGTCTCATGTCACTAATTCACAGTTCCCACATGTAATGTGGAACTCCTTTTGGCCCATGGAGTTTAGGAGACAAGGATATTGCTCATTCTGTTATAGACAAAGCTAAGCAACCCGATGGCCTGCTTGCAGCCTGACAGAGGCCCCATCAGCTTCTGAGGTCAGCTGTGAGGACACAGGGTCTCGGTTCCCAACATGATGTCAGATCTTATGGGTACAATCTCTATGTTCTGTGCTTCCTTCATTGCCCACCCTTTGGCTCTTGCCATACACAAATGCTTTGAGCCAATGTTTCTCAGAAGACTCAGTAGAATGTTCTAGAAAGAGTTATTATGTGGCATAGTAGAATGGTAGGGTGACAGGAGGATTCTGTGCTCATATGAGTTTGAGAAATGCTTTTGCAGATATATATCTACAGTAATATATAAAAAAATTCTGAAAAATCCCACAATGAAGAACAATTTAATTTTATTTTTATGTTGTTTGAAACTTTCCTCCCATAACTCCTGTTAATGTGAGGTGAAATATTTCATCACCCATTACCAAGTTGTATAGTTTGGTAATACTTTATAAATCAGAAGAAAAACATTCTGTAAATTGCAGCTCCCTCTTCTTGGCTTAGTACACAACAATGGCTATAGTTGTTGCAAGTTCAAGGTTTTTATGAAATTTAGGGGTCAAAGCACACTATTTTTGTTAAAGAATAAAACTATAACCAAATAACCATGCTCATTTGACAAAGGTAGACCATTTTGCTTCAATTAGAATCACCAAGGAACTCAAAAAACTTTGATGTCTAGGCTGTACCTGCACCCAAGATATTAGAAGCTATGAATGTGACACTAGGAATCTGTATTTTTAAAGTCTCTGAGTGATTTCAATATGCAAAGTTGGAAAACAAAATTATGAATGATTACCTTAAGGAACAGTGCAAATACAGCCTGAGAAGAGTTTCTGGCGGCTGTTTTGGGCCACTTGGAAATTGTCCACAAGTTTAAGAAACGTCACCCTAATTTGAAAGATAAGATTAATGCTAGAGACCTAGCTTACAGTTTTATTGTTCTGATCAGTAAAGAAGTGTTTATAATATGCCTACTATTGGTTAAATTATATGCAAATAATTCTGGTTTGTGCATATTTCAGAAGACTGAAGATTTAACATATCATTACAGTACACTGTATTTCGGATTACTCTATTGAAAATACTTCCTCCAAAAACCACTTGTAAGGCTGGGTACATAGCTTGGAGGTATAGCACTTGCCCAACCTGTGCTAGGCCCTGGGTTCAACTCCTGGCAGTGCAAACACCAACAACAAACTTATAGAGCTGGGCCTAGTGGTGCAGGCCTGCAGTTTCAGCACTCTGAAAGCCTGAGGGCAGAGGATCAAGCCCAACTTGGGCAATTTAGGAAGATTCTGTCTCAAAATCAAAACCAAAAGCTGGGCTGGGATATCATATTGTGTGAAGGCCTTAGGTCCCATCCCAAGCACCATGTAAATAGATAAATAAACAAACAAGCAAATATACAAACTTGTAAAATATGTAAATCGTCAATAGTAATAATAGTTGAGATCTAAAGCTCAGGTTATTCTGATCACCTGTGGTAACCATGAGGAAAGAGGAGAGTTCCTTTTTCCTTTTCCAGTGTTGGAAATTGAACCTAAGGTCCACCAGGCAAGCACTGTGCCACTGAACTACATTCCTAGCCTGAGAAGATAGCTGTGACTGTTGAAGCGATTATGTCAATTTGAGTCAATCAGGAGCCACACCTAGATTAGGGTTTGGGAACCACATCTAGATGAGAAATTGAGAACCAGCTTGAATTAGATTGTGAGTGATCTGTGGGCCAGTCAATGAGGGAAGAGCACCAACCCAGTTGTGGGAGGGCCAACTGGAACTTGAACAGTATAAAAGGAAGAAGAAGCCCGATTGTTACAGCTTCTTCCTCTGGGAAAACTCTCGCCTTTGTAATTTTCTACGACGCCGACTTGCTACACACCACAGATCTTCATTACAGATTCGTTCCAGTCTTTCCTTGCGTCTGTCTGCCCATTGCTGATATTCAGCCACCAATCTTCAGGCTCCAATCTTTGCCATTGTTCTTTGAACAACTGAAATGAGATCTACAACAGATGCTCACCGGCTGTTCTGCAGTCCCGGACGGGAATTCTACTTTGCAGCTGAACAGCCATCAGACACTCCAGTTCCCATACGTGCTGGCCGCCATCTTGGCAAACTCTATCCTCGGCTTTGTAAGCTTTCCTAATAGATTTTTTTTTTGTTATAATTCATGTAAATTCTGCCTTTTGAAAGGACTCAAACAAATACAACAGCTAAGATGGAAAACAGGTGAGGACATTTGTAGAGTTTGGGGTTCTAAGGAGAGCTTAGGCCTTGATGAGGCCATAGCAAGGTCTGAGTGATTAAGAACAAGTAAGAGTAAAAACAGCAAGAGCCAGATTTTACCAAACACTCCCCACATGCCAAGCTGTCTTCTATGTGATTGATCAGTTACCGCAGGGAATTGGGACTTAATGAGCTCTTGTGGGAGAAGTGCCTGGTCCTGATGCTGGCCATTACAAACACCTGACAGTAGGGGCTCCTAATTTTGGATCACATAATCATAGAATGTTAGAGGAGACTCAGGAGGATGTTAGTTGGACTCATCGTCTTATTTCTTTAAAAGAAGGTAAAGCTGCAAGGATACATTTCTACATTTAGGGTCTGCCTGAGAGTTGGCTGTGATCAACATCAACAGAGCTGGGAAAATTTTCCCAGTGACCCCTCTGAAGATAACATTTTTCTTTGCTTCTGGTGGCTGGAAGCCCTGAATACAGTTTCTACAAGCCCTTTATGTTGTGGCCACAGAACAACAATGTCTTAACCCACTGACCCGCTGCTCTTGACGCCCCTGGAATGGAAGCCCTGCCCTTGAGTGGGGAGACAGGAAGGAACATTCTCTCCTTCCCCAAATGTCCACAGGAAACTATAGGCTTAGCATGACCAAGCATAAATGCTGGGTGTGTTCGTTACCAAGCAAAGCAACAGCCAGTGCATTTGTCCATCTATTCACCGGGCCCCTATTTGTGGGGGAGGGGCGAGCACCGACTGAGAAATAGCCCTGTGTTGGGTGCTGTAATGTGCCTATCAGACCCTCCTTGGGGATAAAGAACTTATCATTCCAGCCACCCCTCTGTTCCCAGCACACTCACTCAACAGGTATTTATTGGGTATTTCTTTGTGCCAGAGTCTGAAGACCAATGTTTGTGAGGCATAGACTCAACACATGCTGCATCATGAAGACTTTACATCATGTTTATGATGCAAGGGATGTCCTCAAGAATGAAAAGATTCTAGCCAAATATTGATATTAATTCTTTGCTTAGGTCTCTGCTGAGGAAAATATAGTCTCCCGTGAAATTCTTACTTGATAGAGACAAATAACAGGAAATAAACCATATCATATTAAGGCATTAATTCTCACAGGACTAAGTGAAAACATTGTTAATAGATACCAGCACTAGGACTGGGCAAGTAAGGCAGGGCATGGGGCACAGGGCACTCTAGGAGGCTGAGCCGGGAGGACAGCCAATGTGAGCCCACTCTGGGGATGTAACTCAGTGCAAAGGCCATTTAACAAAAAAGATACCATCACTGGGATCTAATGAATTAATTTAGTAGATACCCCAGGTAATATCTGAAGTTTATCTGTGTGGGGTTAAGTCTTGTCTTATACTACAATTATATTATGTGTGTATCTCAAGTACAAAGACAAGGTCAAGTGAGTGTATGTGAACTTATATTAAGATGATACTGTGCTATAGGAATTTATAGCAGAATTAATAATACAAGTCTACAAAGAAATAATACATAAAATAGGTTGTATATGTATCAAAGTATTTTAGTAAAATTATTATGTATATTAAAAATAAACTTCAGGAAAGAAGACATTTTCTTCCATTACTAGTTGTCATGGTTTGGATCTGGAGTGTCCCCCAAAAGCCTCATGTTTCTACAGATATCGTGTAGTGTGGGACGTAGGTAGGGCCTGGCTGGAAGGGATTGCTTGAGGCTTGACCTAGAGGGCTGTGTGCTGGTTCTGCCCTTCCCTCCCACGCTTCTCTATTCTGCCATGCTGTGAGGATCTGTCTCCCAGAGCACTGGCTCCGGCTCTGGCTCTAGCTGCAGCCATACCATGTGATTCCACTGTTTTCCAGCCACCTGCCCAAGAACAGACGGACCTTCTGAAACTGTAGACATCAATAATAGCTACAATATGTAGCTACAATAAATCTTTCCTCCCTGAGTTGTGGATGTCAGGTATTCAGTCACAGCAATGAGGGAGTAACTATGACACTGGTATTATAATTTTTACACATTTTTCCTATTGTTTATGATTTAGACACAAAATTATTTTCATGAATTTTTCTATTTCCTTTTTTCATATTTTTTCATATTTTTATTTTTTTTTATTTTTTCCCACATTTTATTGATATGTATACGTGCAAAATTCGAGATTTACAATGGAGTTGAGCATTTTGTGCACATACGTATCTTGTCAAGGTGACAAGGGCTTTCCCACTATTTCCTTTTTGTAGTGAAGAAGCAAGAAGAGAGGATCAAGTTATTCAAGGTGCATAAATGGCCATTGCCTTTGGTGCTATAGCCAAAGAATTCTATGGTTAGCAACAACATTTAATAATATCTGTTTTTAAAGATGGTACCATGAATCTGGGTGTGGTGATGCATGCCTTCAGTCTCAGACACAGGAAGGTTCAGTTCCAGGGAGGCTGAGGCAGGAGCATTGCTTCAGTCTAGTACTTTAAGGCCAGATTGAGCCATATGCAATAAGGAAGGAAGGAAGGAAGGGAGGGAGGGAGGGAGGGAGGGAGGAAGAAAGAAAGAAAAAGCCCAAGATTTAAAAATATGGCACTACTACTTAATCTTTGTCTTATAGTTTAAGAACTGTACTTGCAACCAGGGCTGGTGGTGTAGGCCTATAATCCTAGTCCTTAGAAGGCTGAGGCAGGAAGATCACAAGTTGAAACCCAGCCTGGGAAACTTAGTGACTTTTTATGAGGTAGACTCCCTAGTAAATACCTGCTCAAAGGTTTGGGCCGTTGTATCACTTCAGTGTTTTTTGAGACACAGTCTTGCTCTGTAGCCCAGGCTAATCTTGGACTCATGACAATCCCCCTGCCTTAGCTTCTCCAGTGATGGGATTACAGGCATGTGCCACCATGCATGGCTTGTTTTTTTCAATGTGGTGCTGGGAAATCGAGCTCAGTGCCTTGCACTTGCTAGGGTCCATTGTTTTTTGAGACAGGGCTAGTCCTGGATGTAGCCCAGACTGGCCTCAAACTCATGGCAATTCTCATGTAGTACTGGGATTCTTTTTTTTTTTTTTTTTTTTTTTTTTGCGAATCTGCATGAGCTACAGATTCAGTGCCATGTTAGTAACACCCAACTTTGTAATCTGTGTTCATATGTGTCCCATCTGCTCACTACTTCCCTTCCTCTTCACCCTTCCTTCCCCTTTTCCTCCTCCCATGCTTAGTGTCTCTACCTTTCCTAGCAGTTCAGACATAAAAGATTAGGTATCTAGAGGTGTCTCTCATGTAAGATTGTCATAAATGCGTGCACAAAAGACAAGAGAGGGAAGGAAGAGAGTGACCGACCTCTAGGAAAGAGCGCTGCGGGGCAAGAGTGTGCCAGCAGGCAACTCGAGCACTGCTGGGAATCAAACCCATGGCTTTGCACTTGCTAGGCAAGCACTTTAACTGCTGAGCTACACTTCCAACTCACATCTGCTGCTTTGAAATTTGGATTAACTCTAAATATAATATTTAGTTTAATTACCCATCTTGTTTTTCTAATTTGTCCTAGCAAGCCCCCAAGCAAATGACTTCAGATAAGTGTGGAAAGTTTCTTGGTTTTTTTTTTTTTTTCTTACAGTCATAGAGAAGGAAACCAAATGGAAATTAGAATTCTTTTGAAAGGATGGTGAGAATTCTTGTTTAAGGGTGTTGGAAAGCACAGTGCTTAAGGGATAAATAGAAATTCTTGTTTTCTCAAAATATGACAAATGAGGTATATGTATCACTTTTTAGAAATACAGCTGAGTTTTACTGTTGATTTTCAGAGTTACTCTGAAAAGCAGTTTCAGCTGCAAAGGAAATTCAGGGAGCAAACAAATTAAAGTTCTTTTTTCAAAAATGCAAATACCTCTGGGAGGTCAGTGGAGCTGTCAGCCATGTACAATTTAATATGTAGTACTTTATCCAGCAATGGTTTCTTCCTGCTATGCCCATGGAAGCTGGAATTCTACTGGGAGAGAAATATAGGTGGCTTTAGTATTCTGGGGTCCCATGAGGCCTATGGTGAGAATGGATGTGGTTTCATGATAGAGACAGTTCTCCTGGAACTGTCCCAGTTTTAAAACTGAAAGTCTCTTGTCTGAGGAATGGACTCAGTTCAAGACAGACCTGGATCCTGGGCGATCGTGGCATCTTTGGGCCATGTTCCTAATTTTGTCCAGTTCTGCTCCCATTTCTCTTTTCACAGATAAGTCTTCTTCTCCTCTAGGGATGAAGCAGTAGCCTCTGAGCTCTGAATCTCCTCCTTTAGCTTTTCCCAAACTTCACTGGTCATGTGGCTCACTTAGGTGCTTGTCAAAACCCAGATCTCCAGGGCTCCACTCCTCTGGTTCCCATCCGGAGGCTTGGAGTAATCTGGGAGGTGAAAAATCACCCAAGTCCTGGGCTGGGCAAACTGCTGGTGAGCCAGTGTGCAAAGAGGGTGTGAGAGCTCTAGTTTGTCAAAGGACAAAATTCCTGTTTAGACTAGTGATCCTCACTGGATCATTTTTCATTCTAGAATTGTGCCATGCTTGGTTCCAACAACAGAATAGCTGTTCCAATGGGCTGAACTGAGGAAGGTGGTTTTATAGACAGAGAAATGGAAGAAAACAGAGATAAGCCAGCATGGTAGCATCTGCCCATAATCCCAGCTCCTCTGGAGACAGAGGCAAGAGAAACAAAGTCTGAGCTTAATTTTAGCAAGATCCTGTATTAAAATAAAGAATAAAAAGGGCCAAGGATGTCGCTCAGGGCTAGGATCATGAGATAAGTCTTAAGTGCTGAAAAAACAAAAAAGCAGAAATAAGAGAACAAAAAGCAAATTGATCACATTAAATTTTTCTTGCAAGAAAAGGAAAAAAAAAATAACCTGACTGGAAGAAAAAAAAAAACATCTGATTGGCTAACATCAAATTGTTTCATATTGGGTGTGTGTGTGTGTGTGTGTGTGTGTGTGTGTGTGTGTGTGTGTGTGAGTGTGTGTGTGTGTGTTTGTGTATGAGAACAGTTAAGGCAGAAGGAACTACATCATCATTCCTATCAAAGATGGACTTTTATCTCTTTAATCCTGATCTCTCAGAAGGTCAGTTAAAAGCTGTGTTTCAGTGTGGTAAGGCGCAACTTGAGCATGAGTGACTCCATTTTGATTTTCAGCCTGGTCAATTGCAGTCCAAGGGAAGAGCCTACTCCAAAACAATGGTCTTATGAAGCTTTTATTTAAAAAGCTCAATACTCAGGAGACTCGGCAGCAATCCACACTTGCTGTGAGCTGACTTGGGCCCGGGCACAGGTGGCCCAGGGTTCAGGTGGCTTCCCATGCACATTTCAGGGACTGGTCCTGAGGCTGCCCACACGCTCACTGAGATCTCGGGTGCTTCGTGGCATTCTCCTCCCTGGAACAGATTGTTCTGAGAGTTGTGTCGTGTTACTATACTCCAGCTGCATTCACATGCCCACAGGTCCCTGTCATATGTGCATAACAACCAGTGGGAAGCATCCTACCCACCTGTGGCCTGGGTAGCTTCTGTAGGAGCCTCCAAAGGCCCTGGCCTCTTCTACTTTGTCCCACCATCTCTGTGGAAACCTTTGGGAAGCCAAATGTTTTAGGAGATTGAACAGAATGAGACTATAAGGTAGAGGTCTCTTTGAGGGTGTGAGCCCCTGAGCTGACTCCTCGCAGCCAAAGCCTAACTGTGCAACCTTGGCTTGTTTCTTAGTTTATACAATGGGGATAATCATAGCACTGATTTTATTACATTGTTGGCAGTTTTTATTTTTGGTTTTGTTTATTTTCTTTTTTCATACTGGTGAATGAACTCATGGCCTTCACACTGAGCTATGCCCCATCCCTTTTTATTTTATTTTGTGACAGGGTCTCACTAAGTTTCTAAGTTGTCCAGGATGGGCTCAAACTTCCAATCTTCCTGCTTCAGTCTCCTAGAGTGCTAGGATCATAGGACTGCATGTCTGGATTGCTTTTTTGCATTTTGCTTTTTGTTTCTGCTTTTTTCAGCCCCTTTTTTGTCTATAATCCAATATCCTACTTTTGGTTCACTGGAATACTTTCCTATTTTATGGAATGAGGTGTTGCCCTAACTCCTCGATCAAAAGTAAAATCAATTAGAGTCTTTAAACTAAATTGTCATAATTTTGTCCTTTAACAAGTCCCCAGTGGCCAGCACACATCTGAATTTCAGGGATGTAAGCCATTGCTATGACAACCACTGACTGTATTCCACTTTGCCCAGCCCCACACATTGGAGTACTCTTCAAAAGGAAAGATATTTGCATGAAACAACTTATCTTTCATCTCATATCAAAGAAGTCAATCAGATTACTTTTGCCCAGTGAATCGGTAATTGGAGGAACACTTTGCCTTTTAGCCTGTATTCCTTGATGAAGGCAATTCATCTTATTTATAATATTACTATTAGAAGCAAGGCCCTCTGCAGATGAAAGGCAGCCCATTTCCTTGGCAGAACCCTTAGACACATGCGTTCTCATGGCGGATGGGCTGGCCAGGTTGCCAAGCTAGACAGAAGGGCGTGAGGAGGGTCTGATTGCACAGTCAACTGAGAGCCATCAAGTGCTCTACAGGTGGTGTTAGCACCACACCCTCTTGACTCCCAGACTCTCGAAGTCCTAAGGTTTTCAGCAGCAGCATTTTAGGCTTTCCCATAGTGATAGCAGGGTTGTTACAAAACAAAAAGGCTGTTCCACCACCCTCCCCCCCCTTCTTTTTTCTTTCCATACTAGGGATTAAACTCAAGGCCTTTGCACTGAGGTACAGCCCCCCTTTCGTTTTGAGATAGGGTCTTGCTGAGTTGCCCAAGCAGGACTCACACTCCTGCTCTTTCTTCCTTAGCCTCCCACTGCTCTGGGATCAGAAGACTGTTTTCACATTACAGTCAGCATCACACAGGCATTGCTCCACCTGTGTGGTTTCATCTGAGCCTTTAAGTGAAGAAGGACAGATGATTCTGCCTCCCCTGGGAGTTCCTGTGAACTCAAAACTTCAAAGACTTATCATCAGAATGAAAGATGATGTTATTTTCGGTCAGAGATTTGCTTTCTCATGTATGGAAGCACCTCAGATTTAGGAGTGCAGATTCAATCTGAAATAAGGCCTGTGGGTGTCACAAGATGTGATTGTATGCCCGTGGCTAGGTTTCATGGTGTAGCAGGACGAGGTTGCTCTCTGAAGCAATGGCTCGTAGTCTCAGAAGGCTCCTGTTGCTCCTGAGGATCCTGTAATGGCTCACTGTGCTGGGTGTATTCAGTGCTGTGGGTGACCTCCACACTAACCTTCCCTTCCTCAATAGCCCAACTGGAACCACGGTGCGTGGCACATCAATTTGGAGTGCTGTCCTTGAAGAGGCAGATGTTTTGGGAAGGCATTAGCCAGACTTTGGGGTGGGGTGCCACTCAGGGCCAGGGGGCCACAGTTGACACTACCTCTCCCTGGCTTCCTGCACACTGGCACCTTCATTGACTTGAGTCTCCATCTTTATTTTGACTCATAGAATTCTATGCTTTCCGCTTTCACCCTCCCTCTTAACTGTAACGTTCCCCCCAGTATGTCTATTTTGACTCAAAAGAAATCTTTTAAAAGGAAGAAATGAAATCTTCACTTCCCTGTGACGCATTCAGGAGTTGCAGAGTTTTGAAAACATCCCTAATTAAAGGAGAGAAAATAGTGTGACAGGCAGGCCACAGGGAAATGCTTTTCATTTATTGACAGACACATCACAGAAAGGGCCTATCTGTTAGAAATAATAAATGGGTGTTGGTATGGATTTAGGACAAAGGCAACAAGGGTGTACACGAACATGCTTATCTCTGGGATTTGGAGCTGGAAAGCACGTCTATTCACTAAGGGGCACTAGGTCCTCCCCAAGGCAGAGATGCCCAGGATGGCTCACTGAATGAGTCTTCTTGCATCTACTGTGCTGGGGACCCTTGTCTGCTTGAGATAAGTGAGGGGCCTGGGAAGGCGAAGAAAGCTCATTCTGCCTGCGCAGACCAGTCATCGGGGCTGGCTTTTCCTATAGGAGCAGGGTGGCCTTGCTACCCGCATGGAAAGCTTGGTAATAACTGCATTTGTTCAGTACTGGGAGAAGTGGCACTAGATACATGCCAAGCCTCACCGAATCTTCCCAGCAGCCAGCCGCGAGCTAGATGGACATGTTTTCGCTTCACTGTGATTTAGAGAGGTGGGGTGTCGTCCAGTCACACTCAGCATATGGACCCGGTTAGGCTGGAGTCAGGAGGCTGTGCTGGTTCCCTGCCCCAGGGGACTGCATCACAGAAACAACAGAACTCGCTCACACTTGTTCCAGGACTTCCATGGAGATCCTCCTGAGTGTCAGGTGCTCTGTCTGTGTGCCCAGTGGCCGTGGTTGGGGAGGGCGGGGGAGTCACATGTGAATCCAGAGCAGCCTCTCCCCACTGGGACCCGCCTTCTGGTTCATGAGGCAACGTGGATGGTGATAAATAGTAGGGAATGCTTGGTGGCACCGGCCTGCAATCCAGCTACTCTGGAAGTAAGAGGATAGCATGTTCCATAGCACCTGGGCACTTGAGGAGACAGTCTTAAAATTTAAAAGGGCTGGGAATGTAGCTCAGGGCTCCCTGGGATCAATCCAGAGTACTGCATACATACATACATACATACATACATACACACATACATAGCTTATTTTTGAATGGTGGACAGTTGCAGCAGTGGTCCCCAAACTTTTTGATACTAGGGTCTGGTTTTTTGAATATCACTCTCCCAAGGAAGGGAGGAGAGTTCCGCTTCGTGTCACATGACTGTAGCACTGTAGCATAAAAATAGTGCGCGGACAGGAGGCAGAGCTTCGCGCCTTTGTCAGGCGGCCAAGGCCAAGGACAGGTACCCCGGGAGTTGGGGACCCCTGCTGGGTGGGATGCCTAGAGAGGTTCCTGATGCACTGGCAATCACAGTGTCAGGACAGGGTTCCTGAGCGAGATGGGTTTCCGAGGTTGGAGGCCGTAGTGGGCAGGGGCGTGCGCGGTGGGGAGGCTTGTGCTTGTGAGCTGGGTATGAGCTGTGCGTAGAAGGTGAGGTTTGTGGGCGTGTTTATGTGAGTCTCTGAGGTGTATGTGCGGGCTGTGCACCTGTGCGTGTCAGAGAGGAGCAAGTCTAGCAGCAGATGTGCGGAGAGGGCGCGTGAGGGGGTCAGCGAGGATGGGAAGGGTGGGTGGGAGCAGCAGGCAGAGCTGGGCCTGGGACACAGCCGTGCCAAGATGCCAGCGTCCTCAGACAGGCAGACTTCGCATTCGTCTCTGAGGATGAGCTCTGGGTGCCTGGAGGGAGGAAGGCCGCACCCTACGGTCTGAAGATGAGCCACCGCCCCAAAGTAGAATCAAACTTGAGGGTGTACGAGATTTTTTTTTAGCCCTTGGGGCACCCAAAGAGTTTAACGGCAATTTAGGAACAAGTGCTGAGCTGCTATGGCACAGATACGGTTCAGGGGAAACTGGGAGCCCCAACGGGGCGGCTAACCACCAAGGCAGTTTTTGTGACTGGCTGAGTTCAAATCCTCCTCCCTCCATCCTGTGACTGTGGAAGATGGTTAATCTCTTCACTTCTGGGCATGTCTGTGGGGGTGGTTCGAGAGATGATTGACATATGAACAGCAAATTAAGGGGGAAGACCCACCCTGCATGTGGGCGGAACCATCCAATAGGCTGAGGGCGCAGGTGGAACAAAGGCCAGAGGCGGAAGCCCCACAGCGCATGTGCGCTCTTTCTCTCAATGGCCTGCCGCCGTGGTGACGCAGCTCGCCCCATGCCCCAGCCCCACGAGGAACGGTCGCCCTTGGCTGATTATCAGCAGGGAAGCAGTGGAGCCCGGTGACCAGGGGCTGCACCTGTGAGGCAAAACCAGACCTTTCTTCTTTAAAGCGGTTCCTCTCTTAGCTGGGTGTGGCGGCTCACGCATGTAATCCCAACACGGGAAGGCCGAGGCGGGAAGACGGAGAGTGGGGCCACCAGCTGTGGGTGACAACAGAGAGACCCTGTCTCAAAAAAATACTTTTTTTGTTGTTGTTGTTTTCATTGTCACGGCAACGAAAGCAAGCTGGTTTTCCCACTGTGTGACCTGGGGCAAGTCCTCGCTTTTCTGAGCCTCTCTTTCCTCCTCCCTGAAGACAAAGTAAAGGTAGGTTTGGGCGTGATCAACTGCCCCCCAGAACGTGTGTGTTGGAAAGTTGACGCCAGAGCAGCGGTGTTGAGAGGTCAGGGTAAGGGCTGAGTAGGTCAGGAGCGCTCCCTCAGGAGTACAATGAGGCCATTGTGTGAGGAAAACACCGAGTTCTCTCCTAAACGCAGCCCCTTCACTGTGGACTCCCCAGCCTATAGCCAGAGAAACCCCAGTTGCTTATAAATTACCCAATCTTAGGTTTTCTGTTAATGGATACAGAAAATCTGCTAAGACACTGGCCCTGCAGGAGCGTTGGGAGGAGGAGAGGCTGACAAGGGATGTACCTAGAACCCCAAGGGCAGTCTGTGCCCAGCCTTCTACAGGGGTTCAGATCAGGACCATAGTAATAATCTTCCCTTATGCCATACAATATAGAGAGAATGGCACAGCGGAAACCTGGCCCAGGCAGAGGATCACAGGACTGGTCCTTAAAGGGGAACCCTGGTATCTTGGTTTGAATTCTTCCTGTTTGTCTTTAGAATTTAATTTCAGAGAATAAATCTCAACTTTAGAGGCACTGTGGGTGGTCTCCAGCAATCTCAATGGGTGTTACAATATCCTCAAATAAAACAAGTTTTAATTAACTTGAACTTTATGTAGACTTTCTAAGGGATGGGTAGGAGTCAGGAGCACATTCTAAGTTTTAATACATTTTTAAGGTAGTTGAGATCCAATATAACCCCCTCTCAGAAGTTTCAAAATGTTAGTTTCAGGTTCATTATTTTGTTGTTTCAAAGTAATGAGATTTGAGGTGTTTTATGCAGAACACGAATGAAAATACCACTCCTTCAGCTGAAAGATACTTAGTACAGACTTTCCAAAGAAAAATGGCATTTCTTTTAATAATTTCTCTGATTAGTTGCTTTGCAGGAAGACAGGGAGCTATGCATTCTGAAACAAGAGGTTGAAATTGGAAAATGCTGCAGGAATTTTTTTTTAAAGGCCAATTTGCAAGTGAAGCAATTTATTCCTAGAGAAAGAGTACTGTGGAGCATCTTGTGTGAATTGTAGCTTGTACTCTGTAATTGCAAAGGTCATTCCCACTTTAGAAGGGCTGCATTTCTTTAAGATAGCATGTGCATGACCATTAATAGACAATCAAACTGAGGTAGGGGAAACAGTTTGGCATTTCAGCCTAGTTGGTTAAGTCCTGATCCTGGACCAGGTTGTAAATTAGGCCAAGAAGGTCAAGAGGCTATATTAGTTATCTATTGCAACAAATTATCCAAACATTTAGCAGCAAAGCAACAAATATTATTTCATGCAAATTATGAGGGTGAGAGGTCTGGGAAGGGTTTAGTTGGGTGGTTCTGGCCCACCTCTTTCATGAGATTGAGGTCTAGATCTTTAGTCATCGAAAGACTTGGCTGGAGCAGGAAAGTCCACGTCTAAAGCTGTGGGGGTGGCTGTCAGCTGGAGGCTTCCTCCTAGCCTTTGAGTATAGTTTGTTTCCTAATCTTTCATGGGCTGGAAGCTTTGGAAGCTTGGTCCCCAGTGCAATTGCACTGTGAGATGGTAGATCTTTAAGTGTGGGGCCCTGTGAAAGGTGAATGGGTTGTGGGGCTCCCCTGTCTTGAGTAGACTGATGCTGTCTGTCTGGATGGGCCAGGGTCTGTACCCATGAGATGGGCTTGTTATAGCATGAGTCCTGCTTTCCCAGCTT
Organism: Ctenodactylus gundi; assembly: GCA_004027205.1. NCBI lineage: Eukaryota > Metazoa > Chordata > Mammalia > Rodentia > Ctenodactylidae > Ctenodactylus > Ctenodactylus gundi. Next base: position 26,619 of record PVKB01006532.1, read on the forward strand.
GCTCTCTTGCTGTTCTCTCACACACGTGTTCCTCTGCATGTTCCCACTGATCTGCCATGCTGTGACATGGACATGGTGCCCTTTGCAAACACTGGTGACATTCTATTTGGCTGTTTTGGCCACTAGAATTGTAGGCTGAAGCCCTCTTTTCTTTATACCTCACCCAGTTTCGGGGTTTGTGGCAGGGGGTGGGGTCTCCCATTACTGGAAATTGAGCTGGGGACTCAATTTTTTATTTCAAGACAGGGTTCTTACCAAGTTGCCTGTGCTGGAATGTGTGAGCTTCCTGCTTCTGCCTCTCAAGGTACCAAGAGTGCAGGTATGCACCACCACCCCAGTTGTCAGGGTTTTTTTTTAAACTATTTTTTTATTAGTATGTGTAGATGATATGTAATAATTATGTTCAAATCAGGCAGTTGGTGCCTACATGTGTTACATCTTAATCATTTTTACTTCCCCTGCCTGCCTCCCATCTCCCTTTTTCTGCAGATCCCCCTCCACAAAATGGACCTGCAGCTTCTCCTCACCACTTGGCCCTGTTCGTAGAGCCACTCAGGGCATGATGACTGGCTTTCCCCAAAGCAGAGAATCTGAGAGAAAGCTACCAGACAAAAGCTACCCTGTCTATTCTAACCTAATCCTGGGAGCGACGCAGTATCACTCCTGTATTCTACAGGTCACACAGCTCTGCCCTGGTGTAATGTGGCCAGAACATGCACCAAAAGTGAGAGCTACAGTGTGGGTGTCATTTGCTTCTTGGGAGCAAAATGATTACATTAATTGGTGCTCAATCACTTATTTGTTAGATCATTTATTAGCTGTGTCATCTAGCCAGATGTGATGGCACATGCCTGTAGCTCCAGCCACGTGGGAGGCTGAAGCGGGGGGATCCCGTGAGCCCAGGAATTCAAGGCCTGCCTGGCAACACAGTCTGAGTCCTATTTCTTAAAAAAAAATCCAAAAAATCATCTACTACCTGTATGATCTTAAGAAAGTTATTAAGCTTTTTTGTTTTTTTCTCATAAGATAGAAATACATCTCCCTCTCTCTGAGTTTATACATGCAAAGTGCCCAAGACAATGCCTGGCACATTTAAGTACCATGTAAGTGACAGCTCTTGCTGTTAATTTCCATCTTAATGTTAGTTCTTCCCTAGCTCCTTATTTGTTTGCACCATTCCTCTTCCCATGCAAATAACTTATTTCCTTTACAATACTTTACTAACACTTTTGAATACAATACTTAATAATTAACCCTGCTGTGGGTATTTCATAGTATCTACAAATGATGTCTTCCTGTATATAAAGAAGGACTTCGGAGAACGGGTAGGGATTTTTCTAGTTCTCTAGAATCTGTTTCTTGAAAGAAATGTACGTCTATCTATAGTTTTTTTTTTTTTTTGATAACTTTGACCTTAGGATTTGATAATGTATAGTTAAAGAACTCTTTAGAAATACCTTACAAAAAGTAAGACTCAAGTTGCTTAACGACGTATACTAAACACATGGAATTATGTATGTGTGAGTTTTTATGTGTATGTGTGTACTCAGTGTGTACCATATATATTAGATAAACATATTTCCCTTCTTGAAAAGGAATACATGAACATCAAATTTAATAATTTCTGCACATCAAAGGACACAATAAACAGTGGGAAGGAAACCTCTGGACTCAGAGGAAATACAGTGAAGTTTGTGGGAAGAGGTCAGTACTTTTATAAGAAGAACTGCTACACTCAGCAACAAAACAAACAACTTGATTGAAAAGTAGGAAGTAAGCAAAGTACTTAAATAGCTACTTCTTCATCAAAGACATACAAGTGGTCAGAAGCAGATGTTTATTGCCATCAGAGAAATACAAGCCAAAGTCGCAGTGACATGCAACCTCAGTTCCGCGAAGTTCACAACTGTAAACAACAGCAAAAACACCCAAACAAATGGAAAATACCAAGTGTTGGCTAGGATGTGGAGAAGTTGGAATCCTTGTTCACCATTGGTGAGAGTCTAGTGTGGTTCATCTGCTATGGAAAACAGGATGGCAGATCTTCAAATAATTATAAACATATTTACCATATAATTCAGTAGTTAGGATATGCCTCAAAGAATTGAAAGCAGGGTATTGAAGAGATAGTCATATGTCCCTATTCATGGTATAATTATTCACAGTAGCAAAGAGGTAGACCCTGAGGTATGAATGGATACACAAAATGGGATATAATACATGGGAGTAGCATTCAATATCAGAAGGAAGGATGTTCTGACTCATGCTACGTAATCAGTAAACCTTGAAGTTATATTCAGGGAAGTAAGCCAGTTATAAAGGCAAGTGCTGTGTGATCCCACTTACATGAGGGGCCTGTGATAGTCGGATACCATAGATGGAAAACAGAATGGTGTTTGCCAGGATTGAGGGGAAGAAGAGTTGTTTCACAGCACAGAGTCTCAGTTTGACAAGATGGAAGGAGTGCTAGTGATTGGTTGCTTAATAAGTATGAACATACTTAACATTTTTTGAACCATACACTTAAAAATATTGAGATTGCAATTTCATGTGTATTTCCCCACAATAAAAGTAAAAGTAATTGTTAAAGGAATATGTGTAACTCAAGTTGGATAGATCATGGGAGGTTAAGATTATCAGTCATTTTCAAGTAGATGTAATACCTGTATTCTGTGTGTATCTATGTAAAAGTAAAAACTAATTTCATATAAAATAATTTTAAGGAGATGTGGAAAAGATTTGTTAAGGAAAGTACACACAGAAAGAAATAGAATGTAGGCCCTCATGGGCTAGAAAAAGAGGTGCCAAATACAACATATATTATTCTGTAAGTTTTTTGTGACCAGGAAAGTTGAATTTTAAAAGTAAAAAATTGCTGTTGAAAGAAAAATGTGAAATTTTAGAGTTTGAGTTATACAAAATTAATTATTAGGGCAAAGGCAGGGAATCAGTTTACCAAGGTCCACAGATCCACAAAGGAGAGTTGAAACTGACAAGGGTCCTATAGAAATAAATTCAACCTAATTTTAGTGGGCAGAGATGATTCTTCTCTCCTCCTCCTCCTCTTCTTCTGTGTGTGTTTGTGGTGTGTACTGGGAATTGAACCCAAGACCTCACACATGCTAAGCAAGGTCTCTGCCACTAAGACCCAGTCCCCAGAGGTATTCTTTTCCTTTTTTCCTTTTAAATGAAAAATAAACATAAGGTTTGTATGACATGTGCTAATAAGTAAACACAGGCTTTCCTCAGCTCTCCATTAGAACTGAGGATGGATAAAGACAGAGAAAATGTTGCTCTCGCTATTCTAGGTCTCCTTGCTTCCTTATGAATTTAAGGATTATTTTTTGAAGTTCTGTGAAAAAAAAATTATTTGTATTTTGATAGGAATCGCATTGGATCTATATGTCAGTTTTAGCAGTATAGTCATTTTGACTATATTGATTCTGCCTATCTAAGAACAGGGATGTCTTTCCATTTTCTGATGTCACTTCCAACTTCTTCAGTGTAATGTAGTTTTCTTTATATAGGTCCTTCACTTCCTTGGCTAGGTATACTTGTAGGTTTAATATTTTGCTGAGCTATTGAGAATGGAATTATTTTTTGAGCTCTTTCTCAGTGAGTTTGTTGTTAGTGAAGGGAAAAGCTTTTTTTTTTTAGTATTCATTTTGTAGCCTGCAATTTGGCTGAATTTGTTTATTATTTCCAAGAATTTCACAGTGTAGTTTTTGGGCTCTTCTGTGTAGATAATCAACATCATCTGCAAATAAGGATAGTTTGACTTTCTCCTTTCTGATACAAATTCCCTTTATTTCAGTTTCTTGCCTGATTGCTGTGGCAAGTCTTTCAAGGACTATGTTGAATAAGAGTGGTGAGAGTGGACAGCCTTGTTATTTATATTCCTAATTTAAGAGGAAACACTGTCAATTTTTCTCCATTTACTATGATTTTGGCAGTTGGTTTAAATGGCTTCTGTGAATTTTCAATAAGGCCCTTTGTACCTATTTTTCTCAGTTTTCATCATGAAAGGGTGTTGAATTTTATCAAAGGCTTTTTCTGCATCCATTGAGATGATCATGTGGTTTTTGTTTTTGCTTTTGTTGATATGTATTACATTGATTGATTTGTGTATGTTGAACCAGCCTTGTATCCCAAGAATGAAGCCCACTTGATCATGGTGTATGATCTTTCTGATTACTTGCTGAATTCTATTTTCCAGAATCTCATTAAGCATTTTTACATCTATATTCATTAAGGATATTGGTCTGTAGTTTTCCTTCCTGGTTAAGTTTTTGTCTGGTTTTGGGACTAAGGTGACCTAGCCTCCAGATATGAGTTTGGTAGTATTCCTTCTCTTTCAACTTCATGGAACAGTTTGAGAGCAATTTGAGTTAATTCTTCCCTGAAATACTGAAAAAATTCTACTATCAATCCATTTGGTCCTGGGATTTTATTTGTAGGTAGAGATTTTATTACTGCTTCAGTTTCTGTGTGTGTAATGGAGTTGTTGAAGATTTTTATGTCTTCTTCATTTAATTTTGGTATTTTGTATGTATCTAGGAAGTCATCCATTTCTTCCTACTTCTCTAACTTGTTAGAATGTAGTTGTTCAAAATAATTTTATTCTAAATTTCTGCAGAGTCTGTTGTAATTTCACCCTTTTTATTTCTAAGTGCCTTGATCTGTGCTTTTTCTTTCCTTCCTTTGATGAGTTTAGCTAGAGGTTTGTCAATCTTATTTGTTCTTTTGAAGAATCAGCTCTTTGGCTCATTAATCTTTTTAATTTCAATTTCATTAATTTCAGATCTGATCTTCGTAATTTATTTTCTTCTACTGCTTTTTGGCTTAGATTATTCTTACTTCTCTAGGGCCTTAAGATGCATCATTAACGTGTTTATTTGTGACTGTTCTGTTCTTTTGATGTGTGCGTTTATGGCTATGAATTTCCCTCTTAAGTACTGCTTTCATTGTGTCCCATGGATTCTGACATGATGTACTTCCTTCATCATTTAACTCTATGAAGTTTTTGATTTCTTCTCTGATTTCTTCTGTGATCCATTGTTTGGTCAGTAGTAAGTTGTTTAGGCTCCATGTATTTGTGTATTTCCTTCTGTTTCTTTTGCTGTTAAGTTCCAGTTTTATTCCACTATGATCTGAAAGTATACAAGAAATTATTTCTATTCCTCTGTATTTATTTAAGCCCGAGTTATGACCTAGAATGTGGTCTACTTTAGAAAATGTTCCATGTGCTGTTGATAAGAATGTGTATTCTGTTGATGTTGGGTGGAAAACTCTGTAAATATCTGTTAGGTCTAAGTTTTCTATAATGTTATTTAACTATTGTATATCTTTGTGGATATTCTGAAGCAATCTTGAGTAATAAGACTAAAGCAAGAAGCATTACAATACCAGGCATCAAGTTATACTGTAAAGCAATAGTTGTAAAAACAATATGGTATTGGGACAAAAACAGAAAGATTGATCAGTGGAACAGAATTGAGGATGCAGAGACAAACCTAAATACCCTCAGCTACCCAGTCTTCGATAAAGGAGCCAAAAACATACACTGGAAAAAGGATCACCTCTCCAGAAAATGGTGCTGGGAAAATTGGACATCCACCTGCAGAAGATTGAATATAGGCATACACCTGGCACCATGTACCAGAATCAAATTAAAGTGGATCAAAGACCAAGATATTAAAACTAAAACACTGAATCTTCTGGAAGACAAATTAGGCAAATATCTAAAAGACATAGGCGTAGGGAAAGACTTTCTTAATAAGACACCAAAAGCAAAAGAATTAGCCCCCAGAATTAACAAATGGGATTATGGCAGATTAAAAAGTTTCTGCACGACAAAGGAAATTAGCAACAATGTAAAAGAGAACCGACAAACTGGGAAAAATATTTACCACCAATACCTCAGATAGGAGGCTTATAACCAGAATATACAGGGAACTGAAGAAAAGTAAGCTCCTCAACACCACAGACCCTATTGAAATATGGGCAAAAGAAATGAATAGGCAATTCTCACATGAAGGAGTTCAAATGGCCAATAAATACATGAAAAGGTGTTCAACATCCTTAGCCATAAGAGAAATGCAAATCAAAACATCACTAAGATACTGCCTAACTCCAGAGATCATGATGTGTATCAAAAACACAAAGAGCAATCAGTGCTGGCTAAGCTATGGGGAAAAAGGAGCCCTCCTTCATTGTTGGTGGAAATGTTAACTGGTGCAACCACTATGGAAAGCAGTATGGAAGTCTCTCAAAAGACTGGAAATAAATATCCCCTTCAATCCAGCCATTTTGGGAATTTTCCCAAAAGAGTTAAAAACAACACATAATAGAGATACATGTAAACCCATATCCATAGCAGCACAACTAACAATCGCTAAAATGTGGAAAACATGAAAATACCCAACAGACTAATGAATACATAAATTGTGGTATTTATTCACAATGGACTACTACTTATCTATAAAGACATATAGGTTGGAGGCGTTTGTAGGCAAATGAGGTAATTCGAGACCATCATGCGTAGTGAAATTAGTCAGAAGCAGAAGGTGGAATATCGAATGGTTTCTCTGATATGAGAAACCCAGATTACAATTATTTCATAGAACTTAATGTGGGAATAATGGAGGGGAGGGGTGGGAGGGTAGAAAGGAGAGAAGGGAAGAATTTGTAACTTTCCAAGATATGTATATGCATAAAATACTCAAGATCATTGTAAACTTTATGCTTTGAACTTATACCTATCAATAAAATGGGGGAGAAAGATAAACAGACACACCTGAAAAAAAAGAGAGAGAATAAAGGAGAAAAATAAGGAAGCTGTATGAAAGTCAGATGAGGCTAAAGCTGCTAACTCTCTACTGTTAATACCTGTTATCACCGTTGGGACACCATCCAGGATCTTAGCCCCAGATGATAAAGAACACTAAGACTTCTGAGCTCAGACATCACCTTGCTTATCTTCCTTGGACTCCCCCCAGCTATTGTGCATGCAGAGCAATTATCTCATAAAACTACGCAAGATGGTTCTCTCCTCCTGCGCTGGTGATGGGTTGAGACCTCCACCCCCACAACCTGTTGTTGCCTGGCCTCACATAGAAACTGGGGACTTAGCCAGTGGTTTGAAATGTGACCCGGCTTCTCTGCAGTGACTGTAGTTACTTCAACACATCCTGCTGAGGCTTAATTTGGTGACTTCAGAGACAGGCTTTTCCAGGGAGGATGGCAGCTGGTAGTCCCAGGGCACTCTCAGAGGGCAGTCCCAGAGCCAGCTGGGTTGCTGCTCCTGTGACTTTGTGCTCTTCTTGACATCACCCAAGCCTGCTTGGCGCCTGTTGGCAGACTGGAATCTCAAATGGGCGAGGCCTTTCTGTACCGATCGGTAGCCCACTCAGCCCCCACCCTCGCCTCAACTGGTCTTTCTGGTCCATGACAGGAGGGAACCACCTGTGAAGGTCACATGTGGTAATAATAGCAGTACCACCTGTGTGTGTGGGATGCTTGTGTATGTTGTATAACACTCATAGCATTTTATACCCACATATATGGCCTCATTTAGGAATAACAGCAAGGCAGGGCCGGTTTTATTTTCAGTTTATGGATGAAGATTGAGAAAGGGAGCTCAGAGAGGGTCAGAAAGTTTTAGAAACTTATCCAAGACCATCCACTCAATTAGAGTAAAAGCTGATTCTCTCACTTTGGGAAGCTGAAGCTGGGGGATCACAAGTTAGAGCCTCACTTGGACAACTTGCAAATTTAGCAAGAACATGTCTCAAAATAAGGGCTGAGAATTTAGCTTAGTGTGAAAGTCCAGGGTTCGATCCCCAAGATCTCAATACATAAATAAATGAATAAAAGAAGCTAGGTCATGTCTTCTTAATGCTATTTCACAGCTAAACAGAAGCAGATGCCTAAGAAATTTTTGGGATTTCCTGGACTCATATTAGAAGTGACAGGATGCATCAGAGCACAGCTTCGTAAGGTGAAGAGAAAGATACCTCTTCAGCCCAGCAACAGAGTGACAGTTTCTTTCCTTAAAAGAAAGGGAGGAATGGATCTGAAGGTGCTTGAAGCAATAGAGGAACCTGGGAAATGGACATCTGTCTAGGCTACCCACTACAGTTCCTTGCTGTGAAAGGTCCCTGCATTCCTGTCTTCAGAGAGATGGTGACTTGAAGCAAATAGGTGCTTCCATCTCATCAGAGCTTTGAATTCACCATAACAAATACCTACTGCCGTAACAAATAGCCTCCTTTGATTTGGGCCAGTGAAATGTAGGCATGTGGTCCTAAGCAGCTGGTAACACTAACAGACACTTCAAGTTCTCAAGGTAAGTAGGAAAATTGGTGAATGACTTGTGGTGTATGTGGTGGTCAATTCTGCCTCATAAGTAGAGTTGCCAGACATAGCAAATAAAAATATAGGAAGTCCAGTTAAATTGGAATTTCTGATACAACACAAATAATATTTTAGTAGGAGTATGTCTGAAATATATTTTATTTGGCAGCCACACTCAGGAATAAATAAGAACAGTAAACTTTCTGGTTTGCATGGCTACATTAAGAACTGTTTTGAAATTGTCTTAGGAACTAATATTCTTCAGATTCTGTTCTTGGGGAATACTTTTACTTTTTAAAAATTGTCATCTTAATACTAATAAGGCAGTTCTAAGTTTCAGATAATTAAATTGAAATTGAAACTCTGATCTCCTTGTGAATTTGGGTTCCAGCTTGTTAAAGATGGTCTCTTCCACATCTGAATTAATTGAATATTGGATCAGGAGGAGGCTAGTTAATTCATCAAGAGAAATGTAATTTCATTGTTGACTGGAAGCATCTGAGTCTTTAACCACAGTGCTCTAAATTCACCTAAGGTAAGATCAAAACTCACACCGTCAAAGAGAAAAATGAAACTGCTTACTGGTGAGATTAAGATGGACAGAACTGTGTGCTGTTTACACAGTTAAATGAGGTGTATGTGATCATTTCCATGGTAACAAGGCGTATGGAGGCATTCAAAGGAAGGGAAGATCAAAGTTTTGCTATAATAGAAGGTTTGCATGTGGAGGTTTAAGAAAAAATTGCACCAATCCGTAATGAGGAAGGTATGAAGGAAAATACATATCCAGAGAAGCACATTTCTTAATATTGCTCAGCAGTTGAAACCCACATTTTTCTTCAAATATGAGGTCAAGGAAAGTTCAGGAGGACCCTGGCAGGCTGCAAGTAGCATGTATAAACTAGGAGAGTGGTACTGTAGTCTGGAGTTTATGTCAAGTGCTGTTCTCAACATCATTCACCCTCATAGTCCCATGACTGTCCTTGTGCAGCCAGCCATGTCCCCTTGCTCTGTACCCATCTGAAACCCTCTGCATTATTTAGGTTCCTCTTCCCTCCAGGTTAGGAATGCACAGGGGCTATTTATTAACCACCACTGAACTCTACCTCTGGGAAGGGACTCAGTGGATCACGGTAGCCATGGAGACAGAGTGCTGAGATGGGGCCATTCACAGGGTACCAGTGAATCATGGGTTCATCAGGTTCACAAACACTCAACAAGGGTCCTCTGGATGTGAGGCAACATTGTGAGTACTGGGGTATATCTGCTGCCTAGGGGGAAGTAAAACCTCAGACCAACACACTAAATACCAAAATCCCTGCTCTTATGAGGGGATTATAGTCTAGTGAGGGGAAACTAATAGTGAAGACCTTCCATTTGTTCATTCCATAGCAGATGTATTTTGGTCCCTGTGTGCCAGACACTCTTGTAGATATTGGGGGATATTAATAAGCAGAGAACCCCTGCCTCATGGAACTTACATTATAGTGGGGAGAAGCTAGAAAATACTCTTCAACAAATTAGTAAATTCTGTATTTAAAGTAAATGCTATGGGGCAAAACATGGAAGAGAATGAGAAATGAGGGTTGTAGTTATAGGTGGAGTGGTCAGGATAGGCCTTACTGTGAAGGGGACGTTTGAGTAAAGACCTGAGGAACAGATGAATGGGCATGAACTGAGATGGAGGGAGCGAGTCTTCCTAGGCTGCCACTGACCTGTTGTTTGGGAGGATGCATGGGACTGAACCAGGTCAATCTCTGGGATTCTTATCAATAACCTGACTAAACCCGATAGTATTTCTTCTTTTGACTGTTAAATTAAACCCATAGAAGGCCATTATTTTAGACTGAACTCCTGTACTGGGCTCCAGCAGATCAGGCTAGAAATCAGGATGAGGTCAGTCATGGTGAAGTTCTACAGCACCAACCTGAGAGCAGCCACTGGTCTGACCTTGGAGAAATCAGGGTTAGAGAGGTGATCACCAAAGGAAGCTCCCTCTGCATTTATCTTTCATACAAGAAGAGGTAACAGAGTAACTGGATGTTAACCAATTAGTTATTTTCCTATCTGTCTCCTCTGTCCCTGCTCTATAAAGAAAGTAACTTTAAAATGACCTACCCTCTTTGCTTTTTTTTTTTTTTCTGGTTTCTACTTTCTTCAAATTCTTTTCTGTCTATAAACCAACTTTTAAAAACAGAAGTATAACTACAAATTAGCCTCCTCTGTGGGGCTCATTAGAATACTTGTTCAGTGTTATGGAATAAAGTATTGCCTAATTCAAGAATTTTAAAAAGCTACTTAAGATCTTTAGACTAGATTGTCATAGGCCCTCCCCTGTCCCCCTTATCACTGGGAATCAAACCTGGGGCCTTGCAGGAGCTGGACGTCTTGGTCACTTTCCTGTCATGGAACACAGTACCCAATGTGCTCAGGTTAGAGGAGAAGAGGTTCATTTGAGCCCACAGTTTCAGAAGGTCTCAGAGCGTTCATGGACAGTTAGAGTGGTGGAAGGTTATGGCAGAGAGCCTGGAAACAGAGAGACCAGAGCAGAGCTAGGGAGGGAGGTCCGCCTTACCAGGTCATGCCCCAGTGATCTGCCCCTTCCAACCAGGCCTTACCTCAAATAGCGCATGAAATTATTTGCTTAATACGCTGACATAATTAACCCCCATGGTCAGATTACCTTCCAAATACATGATTTTCAGGGGACACTCCACATCCAAACCATAAGACTAGGCAAGTACTCTACCACCTGAACTATATTTGCAGACAAAATTGTAATTCTGTCCTTTGACACTTCCAGAGTGACATAAGGGTGAGCCTGGAACAGTTAATGATCTTGGGAGGGAGGGGAGGGTGGAACACAAATGAAAAGGAGGCAAGAACTGGGGAAGGTTGTGCTGGGGGCTGGAGAGCCTGGATCCTGGGGGCCCTGGGACAAGTGCTCTCTTGTCTCTTCAACTTGGATGCTAGGAATTCATATTTTCCTTCTTTTGCTTCAGTAACTCCAGTTGGGTTTCTGTGAGTTACAAGGTGGGGGGTGAGGGGGGTACCACACAGTAGGTGACTCTCAACTGTTCTGGGTCAGAGGGTTGGTCATAATAATGTTTGCTGGGTCACCCAGTTGCACCCATTCTCCACGCCTGGTGCCTTATGTGTACAGTGGCTGTCCCTGTTGGACCTGCCCACAGTAATGCCTCTGTAATATTTAAACACTTAGAGCTTGTACATTTTCAACAGAGTTGGGTTTCCAACTTCTGATTTGGTTAAATAACACAAGAAATAAACCAGGTTTCAACCACTTTCCCCTTCACTGCATGCAAGATGGAACATTTTCAGACCCCAGAGTTAGAGAACATAGTCTGGAATAAAGAGCAGTGTTGTGACGGGAATAAAAATAATATGGTGAAAACCTCATTTTATTTTCCTTGTTTCACAACTCCAAGGGAAACACACCTCAGAGCACCATGGAGTGTTCAGTACTGTAGCCCTAGAGCACACAGGACTCAGACCTTCAGGAGAGACATGGAGCCAAGGGCCCAGTTTCCCTTCTAAACTTGGGTGAGACGTGAAAGCTGTGGGCAGAAGGCTTTCCCAGCTGCCGAGATAGTTGCCTAACAGAATAGTTACCTGCTATTACTGGGAAGAAAGAACCTGGTGTCTGTCTGGGGCTGAACATGTACTTGTTCCCTGGAAACAGGCTTTCGGAACTTGCTCTCCAGCCTGTTGGAGGCAGGCCAGTCTGGCTGAACTTCGTACCGTGCTTCATTCTGGTTTATCCTCCAGCCTCACCTCAGAAGGTCTCCACCATCATGCTGTGCTACCCGTTTAGAACTTTTCTTTCCTTTGTCACTTTTTTTTTTAACCACTATTGTTTTTGTGCTGCTTCAGATGCTGGCAGTTATTATATAAAGGGCTAGATAGCATTTTCAGCTTTGTGGGCCACAGTCTCCCCTGCTCAGCTCAGCTGTGCTGACAATGGGCAGAAGTAGCCCCGGACAGTATATAAACAAGTAGCCGAGGCTGAGTTACAATAAAACTTCATTTGTAAAAATGAATGAATGGTTAGCTTTGACCTACAGGCCATGGTTTGCTGACTAGGTGTGCTTAGATGCTGTGTCAAAACATTCAGTTTAACTTCTTTTTGTTAAAAGATCCTGACAGCATTTTGTTACCTTTACCCAGGACTGTAGGCAGAGAATACTGAGTTGTGCCTTTACTAATATCCTACACTCTGGGCTTCCCATATATCTTATTTCTAAGGCCTTATGGTGTATTTATTCTCTATAAAACAGAAAGTCCCTTCTTTATCATGGTGGGTTTATCTTCTTTATTCTCAAAGCGAGAAATAAATTTAGTGTTATACATCAAAGTTATAATCTTTAGTACCTCAGAATGTGACCTTATTTACAAATAGAGTTGTTGCAGATATAGTTAACATGAGCCAATACTCTAGTAGGGTGGGCCCTAAATCAGTATGACCTGTATCCGTAATGGGAAAATTTGGACATAGACACGCACAAACAAACACCTTGTGAAGCCTGAAACTGCCATAAGCCAGGGAACCACTGGAGTCTAGGAAAGAAGCTAAACAGAATCAGGCCTGTTCTGGCACCTTCAGAGGGGACACAGCCCTGCTACCACCTGGATCTCTGACATGCAGCTGCCCGTGCAGTGAAACCATAAATTTCTCTGGGTTAAGCCACTCAGTACATGCTCCTTTATGGTGGCAGCCTGTCTTAGTCAGCTTGCCACCTGACACTCACAACTTAAAGGAGGGACTTCAGTTAGCTCACAGTTTTGCGGATTCAGTCCATTGTCGGTGGCTCCGAGACAGAAAATGGCAGTGGTAGAAGGGCAGGGCGGAAAAACCCTGCTCGATCTATGGCAGCCAGGAAGTATCGGGAGAGGAGGAGGAGTCAGGAACAAGAAGACGGCTTCGAAGTCATTCCTCCAGTGGCCCACCTCTAAATAGGTCCTACTTCCAAACAGCACATTTTAGCCATCAAATCATGACCCAGTCACCTTCTCAATCACCTTCACCACTTCTGAATACAGGAGACTTTTGGGGGGACATTCTAGATATGAACTGTAACAGCACTAGCAAATGCATACAGTGCTATTATGAAAAAAGGCTGAAATGACATGGACCAATGGATTTTACCTCTTCCCAATGGGGATGTGTTCATAACAAGGCAAAAGATTGGGCATTTTCTACAGCCTTAAGGTATTTTTATTTTCATCATTTACATTTCTAGTTCCTTTTGATACCAAGACACACAGAAATAGTTCAAAATGTGGTGGTGTGAACTTAAGTGTGAGTCACAAAATGAAATGTATTTTTAAAATTGAGCAGACTTTTATCCCTGTCCACAGTAGTCATGTGTTCTTCACAGATGCCTTCTGAGCAGATAGTGGAAAAGGAGAGACATGCTCAGCTATTTCCTTCCCTGAGACACATACCAGGGACATACCCTTTAAGGATAAAATTCTGCCCTTTTTCAGGTCTCACTGGTTCTATTCCTAGCAGTCATTAGAATTCCAGATATCAACATCTACGCCAAAATAGGAATACAGATGGCCTCCCGATGCATAGACCTAAAGAACTACTTGTCATTCCAACTCCACGATTGTTGACTAAAGTTCCAATATCAACATGACTGTCCGCACCACTGATCTGTCAGCTTTCCAGGGTGTGATACAAGGGCGTGTTTGCCAGTGTTTGTATAAGCAACTGTAAAAGAGGCCAGTAGTCTACCCAACATCTGGCATTAAATGTTTTACAAGTCCCTTAACCTTAGCACAGTCCACTAGGATCTTTTTAAAAGAGTTCTGGCACAAGTACATTATCATGGCTTCTGTCTTCTTTTGTTCTGTCCGTTTCATTGCCTCCCCAACTTAGTCTTATCAAGCTCTCTGGCTCAGATATTCAGCAGTCCCAAGGGTAGACTTGGGAGAATGTAGGGTTGCAGTTAGTACTCCTCTGTCAGTGTCTTAGTTACTTTTTTTTGTTGGTGTGACAAAATACACAATATGCACAAATTAGGGAGGCAAAGTTTGTTTTTGCTCACAGTTCCAGAGTGTTACATTTCATTCTCAGGTGGCTGGTAACAGTGGAAGCTCATGGTAGAGGCAGAGACGGAGGCAGCTCCTCACAGTGTTTCAAACAGGAAACCAAGTGCCCAAGGAAGGAAGGAAGTAGTCTATACCCTGCTAGTTCCTGTCCCAGTGATCCTCCCCTTTTAAGTCCAGCCTCAGGGTTCTGCCCCTTCCAGGTTTAAACCCATAACTCATCACATGCCTGTTACCTATAATCTACCACATGCTTGTCTTCTACCACACACCCATAATGCATCCCTCCAGTCAGGTCCCCATCTCCAACAGCACATGATTCCATAGATAATCCATAACATCCAAATACTGAGACTTTTGGGGGACATTCCAAGTCCAAGCCACAGTAGTCAGCATACTTTTATACCCTTGGTTCTGCCTGAGAGACATTTCCTTTACTAGGAGTCTACCTCACTAAGCATTGTATATATATTTAATTTTAAAGATGAGAAGATAGACTTTATTCATGAGGGTACGACCTGACAATAGGCAGAGGAACCAATGCAATAGAGTCTTGCCATGCAGTAAGGAAATTGGGCTCAACTTACGCCCTCCTTCCTTTACCCTCTGAGCTCTCCAATCACATTTATTTCTGCAGCAATCTACATGTTGACTGGCCCCTGTGAGAAAGGAGAAGGGCAAAAGACAAGCAGAATGGGAATGACCACCACCATCTGGCAGTTGGGCAAAAGTGGTCCTGTCTTTATTTGTGTGACTTCACTTGTTCTTTCAATCAAAAGGTCAGGAAGGGTTTGTGTTGCCCACCAGTAGGGGATGACTCATCCCTCCACCTCTGTATTTTATATACTGTTTTCATTGCACATCACAGTGGGACTGAACTACTCATCTCCATGCCTGTCTTGCCTTTTAGGGAATGAAGGTGACCTCAGTTGTGTCATCAACTTAGAAAGCTTAAAGAGTTTTTGTGTCTGGTGGGTGAAAATCAGGTTGGTGTACCATTAAATCTTAGGAAGTATCTAATACAGTCTTCTCACTCTTGTATGGGAAGCTAAGACTCAGGAAGTTGAGTCAATGGCAAATCCAACTCTAGAGTTAAGCACACTGGACTTGCTCAGTGGAAATTAGAGATGTCTTCTGGCTTTGGAACTAAGTTAAATCTGTGCTTAAAAGCTGGGCTTTTCTCCTGATAGCTCCATCAGCAATTCCTTTCAACCTGTTTTCTTACTGGCACAATGAACATAACTATATTCACAGTTACTTCAAAAGGCTGTTTCAGTAAATAAGTGAAATAAAACCTGTTCATTATACCCTTTGTCACTGCAGTAAAATGTAGCTCACTCGCTTTTTGCCAGTCCTTTCCCACCCCATGTGTAGCCACTCCTCCGTGAATACTGAACAGAGTTCTTCTTGTTACCTCACATGGGCTTCTATTACTCATATTTAATTGCTTGAGCCAGTGGCAAAAGATTTTTCTCTGGGGTCAGCATTTCCCAGATGGTGCATGGATGAATGGAATGGCTACCTCCAAGAGGGCAACAAAAGTTTTCCATTTTGTGCTGTGAAACCAGAATGAAGTATCAGCTTCTGAGTCGTATTAGAAAACCTGGAATTGAAAAGTCCTTATTGGGTGGCCTGTGAAGTTTCTTGTTCACTTGGAGTTACATATGGGAAGCAGGGTAATGCAGTTGTTCAGAGTACTCATTTCACATCATGTAAAGGTAGCCCTGAACCCCAGTTCTGTTACTAGTTGAACTAGTTATTAACTTCTTTATTCCTCAACTTACTTCAGGACAGGAATAACAGTAATATATTCCTTCGAGGATGTTGTAAAAATGTTAGGAGGTTTTGTGCATAGAAGACCTGGCCTTGGTGGGTTCTCAGCGATAGGAATAATCATCAGTGCTATCAGCTCCTCAGAAATCAGTCATGCATATTCTAAAGTTCAGTGGGGGACAAGTCATAATAGCACTCTTGAATGTTTTGAATTGTCACTAATTCAGTGACTCTGAAATTCATATTTTTTATCATTATCAATTACTTTGAAGTGTCCTAGGTACTGTGAGTAGAGAGAAATTTGAGATGATGATTTCTGTCACTTCCCATTACAGTCCATTTGGACAGAAAACAGATAATGTTTTGCTGGATGGAAAGCTGGACTTGGAATCAGGAAAACTGGGCTCTAATCTTAACTCCACCATTAATAAATTATGTTATATCTGGCAAAAATTGTCACTAGCTTTGCTTCAGTTCTTTTTTTTTTTTTTTTGGCAACTGAACTAAGAAGTGTTTGGACTAGATACATTTTAATAATTTTTCAGCAGTCTTTCATATATGCATTCAGTAAATTGAAATTGTTTTATCCAGTAAGTATTTTGGGTGCTGGATATGTAGAAGTTAAC
This sequence comes from Ctenodactylus gundi, assembly GCA_004027205.1. NCBI lineage: Eukaryota > Metazoa > Chordata > Mammalia > Rodentia > Ctenodactylidae > Ctenodactylus > Ctenodactylus gundi. The sequence continues at coordinate 43,445 of PVKB01006532.1, forward strand.
AAGAAAGACAAAGCTTATACTTATGGGGGTTACATTCCAGTGGGGAGACAGAGGTACATAGGATGTTTAAGAGACTGCTAGTGTGTCAGATGTAGGCCACAGAGAAAACACAGTTGGAAGGGGAGGGAAGGTGTTGGGGAATTGGTTATAATTTTAAATATGATCAGGTGACATTTCTCTGAGACTTCAGAAGGTGTTTAGGAAGCCAGCTGTGTGGATGCCTGGGGGAAATACCTTCCAGGTGAAGAAAAAAGTAGAGAAATGGAGTTGAGGGTGTGCCTGGCAGATAGAGGGCGGTGTCAAGGTTAATATGAGACGGGGAGAATAATCAGAAAGGGGAGAGAAAGAGCTGAAACCTAGAAGTGGTGTGGGGGGGAGACAGATTCTGCATGGCACCAAGGCCATCATGTGAGCTCTGGCTTTGTTACCACTAAAATAACAGCCATTGATACCTTGAGTAGAGTTAGTGGTACTTAAATTCCCCCCCCCCCCCATTTTGTTGATATGTATAAGCACAAAATTTAAGGTTTACAATGAAGTTGAGCATTTTGTGCACATATGTATCTTGTCAAGGTGACAAGGACTTTCCCTCTGTCCTTTTGTCCCTCCCCCTACCTACCTCTCCCTCTCTCCCTGCCATACCCCCCTGGTTCACTTTGTTTTTTGCTTTAAGTTCCATGAGATAGTTGTGATGTGGGTCTCTCATATCAGAGAGACCATTCGATGTTTCACCTTCTGCTTCTGACTCACTTCACTAAACATGATGTTCTCTAGTTTCTTCCATTTGCCTGCAAAAGCCTCCACACTGTTGGACTTTATAGATGCATAGTATTCCATTGCGTATAAATACCACAGTTTGTGTAGCCACTGGTCTGTTGATGGGTATTTTGGTGACTTCCATATTTAGCTATTGTTAGTTGTGCTGCTATGAACATGGGTATACATGTATCTCTGTTATGTGTTGTTTTGACCTCTTTTGGGAATATTTCCAAGAGGGGTGTCTCTGGATCGAAGGGGATATTTGTTTCCAGTCTTTTGAGAGCTCTCCATACTGCTTTCCAAAGTGGTCGTACAAATTTACCTTCCCACCAGCAGTTCAGGAGCGTTCCTTTCTCCTCACAGCCAGCCAGCACTGATTACTATTTGACTTGTTGATGTAGGCCATTCTCTCTGGAGTGAGATGGTATCTTAGCATAGAAAACTACATTACCTTGAAGAAAGAAGTTATAGGAGACATTAGAAAATGGAAAGGCATCCTGTGCTCTTGGGAAAAATAAATATAGTCAAAATGACTATAGTACCGATATATAGATTCAATGCAATTCCTATCAAAATACCTACAAGTTTCTTCAGAGAACTTGAAACAACAATTCTTAAATTCATATGGAACCAAAAGAGACCAAGAATAGCCAAAGCAGTCCTGAGCAACAAGACCAAGGCAGGAGGTATTACAGTTCCAGACATCAGGCTGTACTATAAAGCAGTAGTTATAAAAACAATTTGGTACTGGCACAAAAACAGACAGATAGACCAGGGGAACAGAATTGAAGACGCAGAGACAAACCCAAATACCCTCAATTACTTAATCTTCGACACAGGGGCTGAAAGCATACATTGGAAAAAGGACAGCCTGTTCAACAAATGGTACTGGGAAAACTGGACATCCACATAGAGAAGAATGAATCTAGTCACACACCTATCACCGTGCACCAAAATCAAATCAAAGTGGATCAAAGACCTGGACATTAAAAGTGAAACACTAAACGTCCTAGAAGACAAATTAGGCAAATATCTAGAAAACATAGGGGTAGACAAGACACCAAGACACCAAGAGCAAAAGAAATTATCCCCATTGTTAACAAATGGGATCTTGTCAAATTGAAAAGCTTCTGCATAGCAAAGAAAACTATCAAAAGTTTCTGCACAGCAAAGGAAACTATCGACATTGTAAAAAGAGAACCAACAGACTGGGAAAAAATATTCACCACCAACATCTCAGATAGGAAGCTCATAACTAGCATATACAGGGAGCGGAAGAAAAGCCTACCAAAATAAAGGATCCTATTGAGAAGTGGGCAAATGAAAGGAAGAGGCAGTTCAGTCACAAAGAAGTTCAAATGGCCAATTGATATGTGGTACTTAAATTTTGAATGGGTTCTTTCTACTTATGTTCTGACTTTTGGTTCTAAAGGAATTCCTCTGACTGCTTGATGGAGTTTAGTCCATGAGAGAACAAGCCCAGAAAAGTAGTCAGGATGAGTAAAGATGGTGGTGGCCTGTGAAGGAGAAAGAAATCCAGGAGAGCACTGTGTCCTGGAAGCCAGCTGTAAAAGATACTTGAAGGAAACTAAATATGACTTTAAAAGGTCTGAAAAAAATGAGTAGATGGCCACATGAGAAACTCATTCATCAGCAGGGATGGGAATTCTTGTTACCCGAGGTTTCTGTGCGCCTAGAGGTCTAGGGTGAGGCAAGGAGGAGGATCTAGGTGGAAGCTGGTTATCAACTTACCTTGAGCCTTTTCTAAATAGATAGACTTTGGTCTTGGAAAGAAGTATGAGTCAGAAGTCAGAAGAGAATTTGAGGAAAGAGAAAAGAGTTAACACTTTGGATTAAAGAGAAAAGAGTTAATATTTTGGATCAAAGAAGAGAGTTATCATTTTGGATCAAGCCTCTTTCCAAAAACTTTTAATTATTTTCTGACTAAAATGTGCTGCTGGCTATTGCTGAGGAGGTTCAGTTACCCCTCAGATTCTTCTGAAATGCTGAGTTCTAACTTGGTTCTCCTTGAAGGGCATCTGAAGATGAAAGTCAGCCTCTCTCCCTTTCAGCGATGAATTATGTTAGCCTTTCTTATTATTCCCTCATTTTTAAGAAATGGAAACTCTTTCACAATGTTTAATGGGCTCTTCACATGTTATTTCACGGGCCATTAACATAACTGGATAATAAAATTGGTGTTTAAAATCCCCTACTTATTCCCTGGAAGGTGTGAATATGCAGTGATCCTGATTAACCCAAGACAGAAAAGGGCAGAACAAAGCCATCAGACACAGAGCGAGGATTCTCAGAAGCACAGGAAGTGGTGCCCTGCCTGCCTATTTGGGATAAAACACTTATCACAACAGCTATCCCTTATGTCCTCTACTCATCTGCTACTTTAGTCTTCATACAACTCTGATGAGGCAACATTATTTTTAGGAGGATTCCTGATTAAATAGATTTCTTAGGTCTCTCTGTCAGAAGAGGTATGTTTGGCCTGAATTTTCCCTCTTAAAAGTTACTTATTGAAGTCCTAATTTTCAGTATTTTAGAATGTGATGAATTTGGAGATGAGAACTTTAAAGAAACCAAGTGTAAGGGGGTCAGATGGGTGAATCTGTGTCCTTATAAGAAGAGACACTGGGGAGGTGGGAATATGAAGCAAAGATAGAAGATGGCTTTTTGCAAGTCAAGGAAAGAGGCCTTGGGAAGAGCCAATCCTCTCAACACCTTGATCTAGGACTTCATCCTCAGAACTGTGAGTAATCAGTTTCTGTTGTTTAAGTCGTGATATTTGCTATGGAGCCTGAGCAGACTAGAAGAGAATGGTGCCAGGTTTTCAGCAGACATGTTTTGAACCACTTTTTGTGAAATTGGTTCCCTCATCCTTTGCTAAAGGGGGGAGCCCCGGTGTCACTTTTGAGACTCAGGACCTCTCTCTCTTTCTTTGCCCATAGGTAAGGCCCAGAGATGTATGATGGGCCCATGGCAATTGAATCTCTGTGCTAAGAGGTTATAGGTAGAGAACTGCGATCAGAATTCAAAGGGAGCTGTAATGTCACAGAGTCCTGAGGCCGTGTTGGAATATGGTTATAACGTGCGACTTGACTTTACCTCAGGCTGACCGTGCAGCTCTAGAACCAGAGATGAAAAGCTGCCGAGAACATCTGACTTTTGTGAGACCTTGCTCAACTTCCTTGGATTCTGGGTACACCTTTGTATCCATACACAATTTACTTTCACTCACCTAGTTTATGTGGCTTTCCCTGGCTTGAAACCAAACCATATCAGTCTCCAAGCTCATATACTTTCCTTTGTGCCTAGTGTGGCAGGGCCGTCTGTTATGGTTTGGACCTGGAACACTCCAGAAGCTTCATGTGTTTGGAAGAGTTAGGTTAGACTGTGGGGTTGTGTGCCTGTGGATTAATCTATCGGTGATTTCATGTGGTGTGAAGTGGCAGGGCCAGGCAGAGGTTGGGTGCCCCGGGGCTTGACCTGGAAGGGTGCATCTCCCTTGCCAACTCTGCTCTTCTGTCTCTCTTCCTGGCAGGTTGAACAGCTTCAGCTTTACTCAGGGAAGGCCATCCACTTTGCCTTTTCACCAATGCCAGCTATCCACAGTAGACTGAGATCTTCTGAAACTGTGCGCCAAATTAAACTTTTCTCCCTTAAGTTGTAGATGTTGGGTGTGTCCCAGGAAAGAGAAAGGGACCAATATGCCACCTGAAGCAGTTCCTCTTCCCTTACAGCCCAGTGAGATTCCTAAGTGGGCGTGCTGTCTCTCGTTCTCTGTGCCTTTATAAATAATATATTCATATACTAATTAATTATATATTAGGGATGCATTAATCAAGGTTTCCAGAGAACAGAATCAGACTGTGTGCGCGTGTGTGTGTAGACACACACATACATATGTATATATGCATATAAAGATATTTATATCAAGGAATGGGCTTATATGATTGTGGAGGCTGGGAAATCTGAAACTGGAATCCATAAGGAAGGCAACAACCTGGGAACTTTCTAGCAAATCTTAAGAGAAACCTACTCTTAAGGCCTTTTAACTTGTGGAATGAATCCCGCTCACATTATCAAGGGTGTGGCCTTTTAAAAATGTTTGTTTATTTATTTTTGAGGTAAGGTCTCACTCTGTAGTTTCGGCTGGTCCTGAACTCTCTATGTAGTTCAGTCTCTCCTTGAACTCATGGCAATCCTCCTGTCTCAGCCTCCCAAGTGCTAGGATTACAGATGTGTACCACCATGCCCAACTTATGTGGTCTTGGGGAATCGAACCCAGGGCCTTGTGCTTTCTAGGCAAGCTCTTTAACTGTTGTGCTATTCTTCCAGTCCCAAGGGTGATAGCCTTTACTTAAAGTCAACTAATAAATTGGTATTATGGCATCCCCTTGTAGTCCCAGCTCCTTGGGAGGCTGAGATGGGAAGATTCTTTGAACCCAGTGAGTCCGAGACTAGCCTGGGCAGCATAGTAGAGCCCTGTCTCAAACACAAAACAAAACAGAACAGTACAGTAACAACAAAAGAAACAAAAAAATCAATAGCAAAAGTCAACTGAGATCTTCTGAAAGAAGATTGTAGATTATGACAGCATCTACAAAATACCTGAAAAGCAGCTAGATCAGCATTTAATTGTACAATTGAATCCCACAGCATAGCCTAGTTGGCTCAGCACTAGCCATAGTAGGAGCATATGGTCTTCCAGTTCTGAGGTTCGAGGGAAGTGGACTGGGCTCAAGGTGAATGACAGCTCCTGCCATTATCCAGGGTGTGAACTCAGATCATCACAGAACAAAGATCAGAGGGCTAATCACTAGAAGGTTCATTAAGGAGGTCAAATGAAGGCGAAGCCTCAAAAGATCTAAAGGATTTTGGTACAAAGTGAAGGGTGTATCAAACAACCTGGGGAGCAGGTAAAGTAGGTTGGGATCAGAACATGTACTTTCTTAAAAGCAGAACAAGTTTGAACCTGAGACAGAAGGCAGCAGTTCATGCTCAGAGTTTCAAAGAAAGCAGGGAATGTGCTAGGAGCTGTGCTTTGGAGTGTTTAGGAGGAGGAAGACTAACAAGGAGTCCAGGGATGAAGGAAAGGGAGAAAGAGGAGAGTGAAGAAATGTGGAGAGAGGGGGGGGGGAGGGGGAGACCTTGCAACCTGTGGCAAGTTTTGGCATTAGATATGACTATTTTGAGTGACAGTTGTGGTGATTGAGGTGGGACTAGAAAGGAGAAGACTGGGGGCAAAAGCATGGCTCAGAAAGAGTCCTGCTCACTGGGTACTGAATAGGGAGAAGCCTGGAGAACCCAGGGATCTGAGGTCAGGTTGCTGAAAGGATGGGGAAGCCCACCTGACCAGCATCCCACCCTGGAAGCAGGAGTTTGAAACTTGAGCCTCTCACAGTGGATTCTGACTTGTGTCCACCTCTCAGGTTCATTTTCCCTCCCTTCACCCAAGTTCTTGTTTCACCACTGTCATCCCCGTTAACCATCACACTCATTTAGTAACAGACCAGGACCAGGAGACGGTCTAGGTCTTGTGGAACCTGGAGCTTAGGCAACTGGAGTGGTCCTTCTTAAGAAGAAGACAAAGTAAGGAGCAGGGTCTTGGCAGAAGCCTTAGCAGTTCGGGATCCTTGACGCTTCATACTTACATTATTCAGGTTTTTGTTAAGTCTGCCTCTCAACACATCACCTATGAAACATGCCCGCTCTCCTAAACTCACATTTTGGGATGGGGGGAGAGCTCTGATTTTTCTCTTGAAGGGAATATCCTAAAGAACAAGGGGTGGTCTCCTCCACATACCGTTTATGCATATCATAATTTTGGCATGATAATGTGAAGACTTCCCTGCTTCCAACCAGACGTCAAAGTCCTAGAACCTTACAAGAGGAATGTGGAGTAGCTATAAAAATAAAGACCACTGGACTGAGAGCACAAAGAGAAAGATACTGGCTATAGAACTGACAGGTGAAGACCCACAATGATGGCTGACTGGCAAGGAATGCCAGTGGGAAAGATGACGAGAAACAGAAGGCCAGGGAAATCTTAAATGGTAGAGAAAACAGGAAGCAATGTCGGTCACATAAATTTGGTCAGGATGATTTTTTTATGCAATCAGGGAGAATGAAGCTTGAGATTTTGCTTAAATTCAGTAACAAAATTTATTATTTTAAAAAGTCACGATTTCTTACTCACCCTAGTATGAAGTTTGTGTTTGCCCTTTATGTCAAAACAGTGAACACTTGTCACAGGCACAGATACTCAGTAGAGGTGAAGATGATGCTTTAAGTGGTGTTCTGCCCGAGGCTCTGGCTCTTGCTAGAGGCTGTGCTCACTGTCTCACACAGTCTCACAACTTGCTAGCTGGTTTTCATACCTCTGGTTGAGTGTACACTCTGTGCCTGCCACTGAGCCCTTTGTTGAGGTCACAGAGGTAACATTCTTTTCCCTTAGGAAGTAATGAGGTTGGGAAGGGTATTACGTAGTTTGCTATCACTTTAATGAAATACTTGAGATAATTAACTTACAAAGAAGAAAGGTTCATTGTATCTTACTATTATGGTATCTGCAACCTTATTGCTTTGATGGCCGAGCCGGATGGCCATGATACGGAGTGTGTGGCAGCGTAAGCTGCTCATCTTGTGGCCAGGAAGCAAAAGAGAATGAGGAAGAGGCCTTTGAAGACCAGCGACGGGGCGACCTCCCGCTTGGCCCCACTTGCTGAAGATTCTCCACCTCCCAGTAAAGCCACCCGGGGACCAAACCTTCATGTATTCATTTATGTTTGTGGTTCTGAGCTACCTCTCAGAGTCTCCCTAAGTCACAAAGTTGACCAGACTGGGCTCGAACTTGTGATCCTCCTGCTTCAGCCTCCCAGAGCACTGGCATTACAGATCTGCACCACTGGGCTTGCCTTCAGCACATGGGCCATTGGAGTATCTTCAGCATACAAAGCATAACTAACTTTCATGAACAATGAAACAGCCCAAGACTGAAATACTAAGGAGAGCAGAGTGAGATGCCATTAAGTCCAGAAGAGAATGTGATGAGTGAAGGCTGGAGCAGACTGAGCCCTTGCTGTGCTGGACCAGCAGCGTCCACCTGCCTGGCAAATTGTTGGAAGTACAAAATCTCAAGCCTCGGTATGGACTTCCTGGCTCAGAATCTACATGGATTTTTTTTCTCAAGTTGTGAAGAGAACATTCCATTGGGAAAAATATGTAAGGGGAAAGAAGGCAGGTATGCCTTCTAGTCAGAAGGGGGACCTGAAATGTGGATTGCTCTACTCATTTTTAATAAGATCTTCATCTGCTGTATTTCCTTTGGAGTTTGGTAAGCATTGCTCTAGGACACTTAGCTCGTAAGTTTTTAAGGGTGGAGAAACTCAATATGTACTGATGTTAAATTTCTTCAGATCCAGTGTTTTTATTCCAGGTTTAAGAAATAGAACCCTCTCTGTTGATTTGATATTAAAAGATTTCTAAATTATATGAAGAGACTGGATAAAATGTGGGCAGAAGAATTTATAAAGAAAGAGGCTAATATTCCAAATAAAAAGATAGGTAAAACAACCAATAAGTTGGATATGCAAACTGCAAGTACTCACAAGAATAAACCCTGTTTGCTTTTCTGATTGCAAACTCCCTGTGGGAAAATTTGTACTTATAACCTTCCTGTTCTGTACTTTGTACAAATGTATTCTTTACTTCTTAAATCTAAACTTATTATTATTTACTTTTTTTGCAGTGCCAGAGATTTAACCCAGGACCTTGAGCATGCTAGGTAAGTTCTCTACTCCAATCCCCACCATCAGCCCACTAATCTTATTTCTTATAGAACTTACCAATTCATCATCAAAGACTTTCATGAGAGCTATCTCTCAGGGACATGTGAAACTAGGAGAGAGGTGGAGTACGGGGGCTTTTTAGGGGGTGGTGGGGAGTGATTAAAGTATGTTTTGTGCATGTACAAATCTGCCAAAAGGAAACCCACTAATTTTTATAACCAAAGTACATTAATAAGAAAATGTGAAATAAAAAAGAAATACTTTTCAGGGCTAAGTAATAGGTATGCACTAACTTCTGAAGTTTCATAGAGCAGAGCTTCTTTTGTTTGGTATAAGAACTTAAACATTTTTATCTCTCTTTTATCTGCATTTCACCAAGGGAAAGTAAAAATAGGGATAATTCTGGTAGCTGGTTGGATGTTTAAAGAGGCTTTTATTTGTTGGGACTATATCTAGTCACTTCAGCCTACAGCTGTCTTAGCCTACCCCACTCTGTACCCTCCCCGCCTCCTCCTCTTCTTTTTTCTCTTTGTCCTTTACCCCCCCGCCACACACACACTCTTCCTCCATCTCCCCCATCCATCTCATCTCCTACTTCAGTTTCTTAGATCATTCTTCAGACTGAAGCCTCTCCCGTCTCTGTCTTTGTTCATGCTATCAGTATATTGTTTTTCCTAAGGAGTTTCCTCCTGCTTCAGCCTCCCAGAGTCCTGGGATTATGGATCTGCACCACTGGGCTTGACTTCAACACATGGACTGCTGGAACATATTCAGCATACAAAGCATGACGAACTTTCATGAACTAACTTTCATGATCAGTCCCATAAAGGGACCGATGTTCCCTTTGCTTCTCTGAAGCTCAAATGTTATGTTGCAGGCTGCCAGAAGTTATGCCACCCCTGTCCTCAAGGCATTTGTCCTATGCCTCTCTGAAGCTTCATAGTACTTGAGATACATCCTCAGCCCAGGATTCTCAGATCTGCAGTATTCTTTGTGTCAGACTCTAAATTTGAAAGCAAGGTTTCTTGCCTATTTGGCTTTAATCTCCCCCATCACCTCTGAAAAGGAGAGACACTCATGCATTTAAAATACCATTGTTGCATAAATTCGTAACAATAGAATGATGACGGGCCATAGAGATGCTCAGTAAGGTAAAAAGGTGAACTTGGGCATAAATGTTGGAATCGGCATTTAGACCAGGCCTTGCCAAGTGTTTTTTGTAAAGGACCAGAGAGTAAAAATTTTAGGCTCTGTCAGCCATACTGTCTCTGTCCCAACCATTCAGATCTATCCTGGTAGTGCGAAAGCAGTAAAAATACTACATAAATGATGGGTGTGACTGTGTTCCAGTACTTCATTTATGGATATCCAAGTTTGAATTTCATGTAATTTTTCAATGTTGTGGAATAATATTCTTTCAAAATTTTTCTTCATGTAAAACTTTTAAAACTATCATTAACTCACAGGCAGTAGAAAAATGAGGTGGGTGGATTTGGCTGTTTGGCCGTAGTTTGCCAACCCCTCATTTACAACAGTAATTAAAATGGTGCAATTAAAGAAGATTCACATCAAAGTTTTTATGTTGGTCAAAAGGACAATGATTGAGTAAATTATAGTACAATTACTCATGAAATTCTTTACACCCAATTAAAACAGTATAAAGATTATGGAACAACATGGAAAATGCTATGATAAACTACCAGTTGAAAAAGCAGTCTTCAAAATTATGTCTACTCTGATTCTAACTGTGTTGAATGAATCTTGAATAAACTCCATACAAATTATGTGTGCACAAAGATTGAAAAGGAAAATGAAAGCTGCTTGATTTGTATGAAGTTGGGACTGTGGGTAATTTGTTTTTACTTAGATGTGAGTATCAAGCTTCTGATTCTCAAATTCTGTGATGTCAATAGCACAAACATTTAGCTCAGATTGTCATGCAAGCCCTCTTCAAAAGCAAGGAAGGAAGAGACATAATTTAGGCTGGTTAGGATTCAAGAGAATTTTAAGTAGTCTTTCAGTTAATCATTGCTTATACTTAATCAACTTTACATGTAGTGTCTTAAAGCAGCACCATTTTATCCATTAGGTTCATGGATTCTGTCAGTCAGAAATTCAATCAGGACCCAATACCAATAGCATGTCTCTACCTTACAGTGCCGGTGGCCTTGGTGGGGAAGTCCTGAATGACTGCATATGAGTAGCATGATCTACTGGCGTGGCTTCTTCACTTCTGGCATGTGAGCAAGGATACCACCAAGGTTGGTGAATTTATTTCCTAAATCTATGATCATAAAGTGCCATAAACTAAAACAACAGAAACTTACTGTCTCCCATTTCTGGAGACCGGAAGTGGTTATTTATGAGAGCCATGAAGGAGAATCTTCTCCACGTGCTGTCCTCTTGCCTCGGTTTGTTGGCAGTCTTTGGCACATGGAAGCATCACACATAATGTTCACCTAGTGTGTTTATCTGTGTCTTAGCCAAATACCCTCTTTTTGTAAGGATGCCAAGTCATATTGCATCAGGACCAACTCTAATGACTTTATCTTCCTTTGATCATCCACAAATAAGATCCATGTTTCCAAATAAGGTCACATTCCCAAGCAATGAGGATTAAGACTTCAACATTTTGTGGGCCTGAAATTCAACCCATAATATCTGGGGTCATTGTCTACTGAAGAGCCTGCATAGGCCTCTTCTCCCAGCACAGAATGAGTTCTGAGGAGAACATACCCAAAGCAAGCATTATAAATGGTAGGTCGAAGCCTATTTAGGGAGAAGCCTAGCTTTATTTTTTTTAACTAACTTTGGAAGCCATATTCAATTGAAGAAGCAGTCACAAGGTTGCCTGTATTCAAGATGGACATCAACCTCCTCTCTGCATGCAGAAATATCAAAGAATTTGCAGCCATCTTGAAAATTAAACTTCATTTTTTAGAGGTGAACAGCAAAACTTAGGGGAAGGTACAGAGATTTCCATTCAAACTCCTTGTCCCCAAATGTACATTGACCCTTCTGTTACTGACATTCCCCACCAGAGTGGCATATTTGTTACAAATAATGAACCAACACCAACATACCATTGTCATCCAAAGTCCATAGTTGATAGTAGGGTTTGTTTTGTACATGTGATCCAACCCAGGGCTTTGCACGTGGCAGATCAGCACTGTACCTCTGATCTACATTCTCAGCCGCAGGGCTCATGCTTGATGTTGTAAATTTCTGTTAATATGTGTTTGAACAAATACATAATGACATGGAGTCGCCATCTTACTGGTATCATACAGAGTAGTTTCACTGCCCTAAAAATATTCTCCTTCTAGACATTCTTAAAAGCCACCAACAGAGTAATGTTGAGAAACCTACTGGCAATCTCTAGCTGGCTTCTGAACACTTGCAGATCTACAGAGGCTGTGCAGTGTGGCATCTGAGCCCACAGCCTTTCTCTGCATTATTGGTCCTCAGTGTCCATTCTGGGCTCTAAAGAGCCTGTGACCTGCAAATGATTAGGAAGTACTGGAATATTGGCTCCATCTGCTACCTCCAACAAAGCAGAGCATGCCTTCCCTGCTCTAACCCAGAGAAAATGCTTTCTGTCTCTAGCTTGGCGTCAGAGACAGCCTTTGTCCTTCCCCGAGGCAGCTTCTGCCATCTGCCAAATGGTGTTATTTGGTGACCTCAGTGTCCTTGAAGGCATTCGGCAGCGGTAGAGTGGTCCCAGAGTGCTCTGGCTCCTCATCAGACAGGGATTGGAAATGGAAAGCAGCTTGTTTCCTACCCCCCAGGGCTGAGAGGTCTGTGATACCCCTATCCTGTGGCATCGCTGGAGAGCGCAGGTCCACAGTAGTCAGCCCCTTCCTGTTGTCCTTCCTGCCAGGGCTTCTGTATTATTTGTGTACCTACCTGTTTCTTCCTCTGACTGATGAATTCCTCAGAGAGCAAGCACCTGGCTTCTTCTCTTTATGTTAAAAAAATTTAGTACCATGCTTTGGATAATGTTCAAAATGGTGAATGTAATAAAAATATCAAAGTTGAGCTGCAGAAATCTAGCATGCAAGGCATTATCAAAATATAAAGTGAATGTTAAAAATAATGTTACAGTAGAAAATACATTGCTGTTAGTCCCCCTCAGAATACTACTCCTTGTTTTGCATGTATTCATCTCATATTTCTTGCCACTTTCTCTAGCAGTTTTGAAAGTTCTATTTCATGTCTCTATGAAGCATGATTTGAAAAATATAGTAAATTTTGCTACTGAGGCCATCCAATAGAAAGGCAGGCTTGTGAAAACAGTGGACTAGCACCATGTGACTGTCAGTGTTTTAAATCCATTGAGGACATCTAGGCAGCCACAAGAGTGCAGCTAAAGACACCCACAAAAGAGACTATGTTTTTCAGTCATGGTGCAGCGGCCCCTGAGGACTCTCTTTCCCATCTTTGGTAACAAGGTACTGGCTATTCATGCAATTAGAACCAGAATCTCAAGGAAGGTATCATTTGAGAGAAGGTGCCAGCTTCAAACTTGAACAGGGCTAGGCCAAGGCATAAAGGAGATTTGAGAGAGGAGATTTGGGCAGTAGAATCTAGGTTCTCATCTATCTCTGTCACATACAATCTGTGGGTCAGCAGCCAAGGCATGGAAGAAACTTAGTTCATGGGCAGTAAGTCACACTCACAGTTCCCAGCCTGTAGCAGCCGGAGTCTAGTGCAGACAGCATGTGAGAGCAGGGCAGCCACTGCCATGCCTTCACAAGAGGCAGCAGTATCTCAGGCTAAGAGTAAGTGGAATTGGCACTAAGTGAGTTTCTACGATAGAGTGTACATTGCACAAAGGCTGAGTTTCTTCCTGGCATAGGGTCTGAAATCAGGAGTGGAATCAATTATCATTTATGCCCCAGCACTGTAGTACTGTGGCATCAGGCTTAAACACATTTTTATGCTTTTTCTGCAGTGGTTGTTTCTGTTGAGGCTCAAGTCTAGCTGTGGCTGTTTACCACCTTGATTTCTGACTCTCTGAGAAGATTTGTTTGACGATATTCTGAGTCTTCTCCTCTCCTTTGTTATCAGCTAGTACCCAGGGTCTATGTGATGAAGAGGAGGAGTGGTTGTTAATGTGGTGGAGAATGTGAGTCTGGTTCATAGTAGATTTTTATAGGAATTGGCTTAATCCGGAAGAGGAGTGGAGCTGTTGATTAACACATACCTACTATGGTCAGATAACAGATTAGGAGCTTTCCAAATGAATTGTAAATAGATTGAAAGCTGTTGGTGCACCAGGCTTTATGGGAGTCACTGGGAGATCATTCTTTGCCAGCCCCTTCTGTTTCTGGGACTACTGCTGGGTCAGCAAGGTACTGCAGTTCTGACACCGTCCCCCTAACATGATCCATTCTTTTGCTGCAGAAGGTGGTCCTTGTAAATGAGTTAATTTTTGTGATCAGGGTATTTAATGTAGGTTCAATAATAGCAACACAAGCATATTAAATCATAATCTCTGAAAATTGTGTTATCTTAGTTGGGACAGAGATTGTGTTAATCAGCTTTCTGCTGCTGTAACAAAATACCTGAGATAACCATTTATAAAAAAGAAAGGCTTAGTTTAGATCCACCGCTTATGGGCCAATGGTGAGGTAGCATATCATGATGGGGTGCACATATCAAAGCTTCTCGAATCATGGTGGCCAAGAAGTAAAGTGACATAGGAAAAGGTCACTATCCCCTTTGAGAGTACATCTTGATGACCTAAGTCCTCTGAGGAGGGTCCACTTTGAAAGGCTCTACCACTTCCTAATAGCACCATGGGTTTAGGATCACGCTTCTAACAGATGCACCTTTGGAGACATTTATCCTAGCCCGAGCAGAAGTCTTTGCAGATGTTATTAAGTTAAGGATTTTGAGATAAAGTGGTCTTATTTGTCTTCAAAGACTAAAATGTCACACACAGGTTGGCTAAAACAACAGGAATGTACTTAACTTGCAGGAGGCTGGAAATCCAAGATCAAACTCAAGAGGCTGGTAGGATTGGTTTCTCTTGAGATCTCTGTCTTTGCCCTGCAGCTGGCTGCCTTCTCACTGTGCCCTCCCTTGCTCTGTGCAGGCACACCTATGGTATCTCTTGTAAAGACACCAGTACTATAGCATTGTATTGGGGTTCCATCCTTACAGTCCCATTTAGCTTAAATTATTTTGTTAGAAGAATTTTCTCTAAATTCAGTTACATTGTTGGGGTTGGGGGTCACGACTTCGTCATATGGACATTGGTGGGACATAATCTGTAACAGCCTGTTACCCTTGATTGTTCAGATGGGCTCCAAGTACAATTCCTAGTTTCCTCCTTTTAAAAACTAAAGAGAAGCAGAGAAATATTTGAGACGAACACAAGAGACGACACATAGAAGGCAAAATGGCCACAGTGGTAGGGTTTGGGGTGATGCCGACACAAGCCAAGGACTACTGATGGCCGCCAGGAGCTGGTCTCGTGTTGAACTTCTTGCCTCTGTTGTTTTAAGTCAAACCAGTTTGCTTCAGTAGCCCAAATACGTGCATGTAGTTGGAGAGTTCTAGTCAAAGTCTGAAACTTGGAGCTTTGGCCTTCTTTATTCCTTCCCTGTCTCTATCCAGGGCAAGGATGTGATCTTGGATACATGTATGGAATTTACTCTAATATGATTAGTCCTAAAGCTTAGACTAGGGAGAGGAACTACTTACATACTGAGATATGTAGAAAGCCCCTAGGAGACAGAACTGCTATTCTGTAGGAAACTAGATGAAAGAAAGGAGAAAACAACATTGTCTACAGATGCAGACATTAGCTCTCTTACTCTAGGTGAGCTTGGGTACAATTCAGCAGCCTTTAAATGTCTGGTCTGACCTGCTTCAGAGATGGCCAGCAAAAACTCAAAGCAACAGAAGCATGGGGAAGCCAGGAGGATTAGCAAGAGGACACCATAATTTCAGCCATGAACGGACTGGGCGCAGCTGGGCTGTTTGACAGCACTGTGAAGTAGCTTTGCCAGTCTGCTCTTTTACACTCATTGCTACAGCAACAGGTGAGAGCTGTGTTTCCTC
>PVKB01006533.1:0-59028 GCA_004027205.1 Ctenodactylus gundi
GGAGCTCAGGGGACCCGGGCAGAGCAGCTACAGGTGAGCTGGGGCAGGTTAGGAGCTGGTGGCGTTGGGACAGCGCCAGGAGCTCAGGGGACCCGGGCAGAGCAGTAGCAGGTGAGCTGGGGGCAGGAGAGTTGCTGCCGGGGTCAGGGCAGCGCCAGGAGCTCAGGGGACCCGGGCAGAGCAGCTACAGGTGAGCTGGGGCAGGTTAGGAGCTGGCAGGGTCGGGACAGCGCCAGGAGCTCAGAGGGCCTCGGGCAGAGCAGGTATAGATTAGCTGGAGCAGGAGGGGAGTCTGCGGGTTAGGGATATACCAGGCGCTCTGGATTCCTGGGGTAGAGGCACCGAAGGTTTCCTAGGGTAGCTGGGGAGCTGGAGGTGTCATGGCAGCCCCGGGAGCTTAGGGAGCCATGGGCCAGAGCAGGTACAAGTGATCTGCGCAGGGCAGGAGCCAAGCTGCCCCAGGAGCTCAGGGACTCTCAGAGCAGAGCAGCTCCTGGTGGGCTGGGCAGAAGGGGAGCTGGTAGGTCAGCACTGTGCCTGGGCTCTTGGGAGGCACAGCGGAGACCTCCAGAAGACCAGGGGACCTTGGGCAACAAACCCACATGTGAGCTGGGGCAGGAGGGGAGCTAGAGTCGGGGCTACGCTCTGCACGTAGTGGGCCTGGTTCCGGGCAATTATAGCTGTGCTGGCACTGTGGGGTTCCTGACGGGTCAGTGCTGCCCCAGAGCTCGGGGGATTTGGGTCACAGCAGCTACCAGAGGGAGCTGGGAGGGTCATGGCTGCCGACAGCGCTCAGGAGGCCTAGGAAGCGCAGCCACAGTTGGAGCAAGCGGGGCGCCAGAGTGGACAAAGCTGCGTCAGGAGGGCAGAGAACGTGGGGCAGAGCAGTGGTGGGCGACTAGGTCAGGAGGCGGCCTGGTGTGCCAGGAGGTGTGCCCGGCACTCTGGAGGCCTGGGGCAGAATCGCCGAAGGTGAGCCGGGCCGGAGGGGAGCTGGAGGGGTGCAGACAGCCCCAGGAGCGTGGGGCCTGTGAGGCAGGGCAGCTGCCGGTGAGGGGCAGGGCAGCAGCTGGAGGGGTCCGGTTTCCTTGGAGCAAGAGGCCTGGCGCAGATGCTCCAGATGAGCTGGGGCAGGAGGGGTCGGGCTCTTGCAGTTGTTCAGGACACCTGGACAGGACACTGGCAGTTACGCCAGGCCTGTGCGGTGGACTCTCCCTGGCGGCCCTGCTAGTCCAAGTGCAGGAAGCAGAGGAGAAAGCTGGCAGCAGGGCACTGCCAGCATCCTGTGGGCATGGGACACTCGTGGCTGGGCCTCAGGAGGGGCAGGGGGAACCTCAGGACAGCCGCAGCTCCGCTGCCTTGGCCACCTGGTGTGTGCAGCTCCAGGACCTGCCCTTGTCCTTATGATCCAGCCCCTCTGTGCTCAGCCCGGCTCCCCGGCTGCCCCGGCGCACCCTGAAAGGCACTGTGTACGCCTCCTCTTCAGGAGCAGAGTGAGGCAGGAGCGGGCAGAGTGCAGCAGGTGGCGATGGGAAGGCTGCGTGAAGATGGGGCGCAGGAGGCGCAACGCTGCTGAGGCAGCACGGGTGCCCCGGGCAGTTGGCCCACCGGGCCCGGGGCGTGCTCAGAGGCCCCCCAGGGCTGGGCAGAGTCTGCCAGGCGCTGCGGTGCATGAGGGAAAGGAGGCGGGCAGCTCCTGGGCTGAGCAGGAGCTGGTGTCCAGAGGACAAGGACGGACGTCTCTCTAGGACCTGGCGCTACTGGTGGCACTCAGGGGACCAAGGGCAGAGTGCCGGACAGAGGCTGAGAGGAGATGGGAGCCGGGCTGAGCTCCGCAGGCTCAGGAGAAGGTCCGCACAGGCCAGGGCCGCTGCAGAGCAGGGCGGGGGAAGGGGGAGGTGACGGTGGAGAGCCCAGAAGCTGCAGCACAGGCTTAGGACATGGTAACGTGAGGGACCGAGGGGCACCCCCCACCCCAGCATCTGCCCCCATGCCCTAGAAGCACAGGAAAGGCTGTGGACCTGTGTTGAGCTGGAGCACTGGGTTCTTGGCTGAGTCAGTGTCAGAGAACATAACCTGCAGGGCAGAAAGGCCACGGCCCGGACTCCAGGTCTGGGCTCAGGGAGCAGACCCACCAGAGAATGACCAGAGAGAGATCCCATACCAGCGAGGGGCCTCCCACCCAGGGCACAGCCAAGAGGGAGACAAGACGGGGACTGTGGGGGGCTCGTGGGAGCCGAGAAGGGGGCCACAATAAAGCCAGGCACCCACAGGAGGCCAGAATGGGACAAGGACTCTTGGACCCCGGCAGGGGTCATGGGAGAACAGGGACGAGAAAGGGCTTGACCCAGCAGGTGAGGTAGCCCTCCAGACATAAGGACAGGGGTTGGCAGAGGATGCAGGGAGCCCTGCAGGCCAGCTGGTCAGGCAACATACTGGAAATCACAGGACAGGGCCCGCAGCAGGGGTGGCTGAGGTGACGGTGGTGGCAGAAGTAGCAGGCAGGCCCAACCAGATGGGCACAGATGGCTACATGCCCAGGCAGAGGCCACCGGGGCCTTTGTGAGCCAGGGCCCTGCCCAACACCATGATCACTCGTACCTTCTCCCTTACAGCCAGTGTCACGGCCCCTTCCGTCTTCCCTCTGGCCTCCCGCTGCGAGAGCACGTCAGGCCCCACGGTCACCCTGGGCTGCCTGGTCAAGGGCTACTTCCCTGAGCCAGTGAAGGTGCAGTGGGACTCGGGGGCACTGACCAGCGGTGTGCACACCTTCCCGGCCATCCTGCAGTCTGGCCTGTACTCCCTCTCCAGCCTGGTAACTGTACCTTCCAGCAAGAAGAAGGCCACCTGCAACGTGAACCACCCGGCCAGCAGAACTAACGTGAACAAGATCGTTGGTGAGATGGCAGGCAGGGGAGGGAAGGGTCCACAGAACCAGGCCAGGACTGGCCCCCACTTAGCTCCCTCCTGGAGGCCTCTGCCCACCCTCTCACACTCAGGTCCTATGGGCTCATGCACCAGCCTGGGCTGGGGCACACGGGTGGCGCTGGCCTCAGCCACACCAAGAGCCATCTCCAGATTCAGCCTGGCTCTGACCTAAGCCCACCCCTGGCCCAGACCTACCCCAACCTTGCTCATGCCTTCTGCCTCCAGACCCCAGTAACCCAGTTTCTCTTTGCAGAGTCCAATGGCCCAAGCCCATGTCCCATATGTCCTAAGTGCCCAGGTGAGTCACTAGGTGGGGGGGAACGAGGACAGAGGAGCCCCACTGAAGAAGGCCACCAGGACTGACCCATCCCCTGTCTCTCCAACACCAGCTCCTGAACTGTTGGGTGGACCGTCTGTCTTCATCTTCCCCCCACGGCCCAAGGACACGCTTATGATCTCCCTGATCCCCAAGGTCACGTGCGTGGTGGTAGATGTAAGCCAGGATGACCGCGACGTCCAGTTTACCTGGTACGTGGATGATGTGGAGACGAACGGGGCTGTGAAAACTACCATGCAGGAGCAGTTCAACAGCACATTGCGCGTGGTCAGCTCACTGCCCATCCAGCACCAGGACTGGCTGAGGGGCAAGGAGTTCAAGTGCAAAGTCAACAACAAAGCCCTGCCTGCCCCCATCGAGAGGACCATCTCCAAAGTCAAAGGTGGGTGGGGGGAGCAGGTGGGCTGGTGGGCAGCCACACGGGCAGAGCCTGCCTGACCAGACCTCCACCCTGCATTGACCGTTGCTGACATCTGTCCCCACAGGTCAAGCCCGTGAGCCACAGGTATACACCTTGCCCCCACCCAGAGAGGAGCTGTCCAAGAGCAAAGTCAGCTTGACCTGCATGATCACTGGCTTCTTCCCTTCGGACATTGCTGTGGAGTGGACCAACCATGGACAGCCAGTACAGAACTACAAGACCACCCAGCCTGTCCTCGACTCCGACGGGACCTACTTCCTCTACAGCAGGCTCACCGTGGACAAGAGTGCTTGGGAAAGGGGAGACACTTTCACCTGCTCCGTGATGCACGAGGCCTTGCACAACCACATCACACAGAAGCCCATCTCCCGGTCTCCGGGTAAATGAGCGCTGCACCCGTGGGCTCCCAGGTCCTATGAGGATCCTGTCACCTGCCCACCCCACCCCATGTAAATAAAGCTCCCAGCACTGCCCTGGACCCTGCCAGACTGTCCTGGTTCTTTCCAAGGGAGAGAAGTCACAGCACACACGGCCATGGTCTCTGGGCTCAGGCCAGGGATGAGAGCCGGCTGTCACCTTAGAGAGAGAGACACCCCGCTGGCCGATTCACAGTGCACAGATCTGCTTGGCCACTCAGGGAGAGCAGGAAGTGGGTGCTGAGGAGGGTAATGGCGACAGAAACATCCACACCCACACTTGTCAAGGCTCTCCTTGTCCTCCAAGTCCTGTCCAAACTTCTTTGTCCACCACATGTGTCCACCCATTGGCCAAGGATGTGGGAAGGGGTCCCCCAAGCCCTCCGTGCACCACAACCAACCCACACAGCTCTGCCAGGCCATCTTCTGCATGGGCCCAGGGCTGCATGCCCACAGCAACACTGCCCACCCCTGAGGGACTCTGCCTATCCAGGGACAATCTGCTCACACAAGAGGACACTGTCTACCCAGGTGGACTCTGATCACCTAGGGAGACACTGCACACACATGGGGACACTCATATCCAGAGAAACACTGTACACCATGGGAACACTGCCAACACACAAGGACAGTGCCTGCCCAGAGAGACACAGCCACCCACAGGGTCACTCACTCCCACGCTCCAGCAGACTGAAGCCCCAGCACTGGCTGCGCAGGGGAGGGTTTGTCCAGGTACCCACAGGCCACAGACCAGACCCACAGGACAAGCCCACTGACATCACCAACCCACACAGACCTGCCCACACATGGACCGTGAGCACACATACATACACGCCTAACACAGACCCCACAGGCAGCCTGCACAGCAGCCTGACACAGAGAGGTGCCCTCTCACCGCACTTATGGATGGAGGCCCACCCTATGCCCGTTGTCCACGTCCTCGTGCTGGCCAGCTCAGGCAGACCCAGCCAGGTCCCCAGAACCCACCCACCCTGTCCCCAACACCGCAAGTCTCCCCTTACGTTGTTCCCACCCTACAGGGGGCACACACCGTCATGGGCTGGCCAGCTCTCCCCCCAAAGCTGACTCTCTCTGGACCCAGGGCCACCCAGACAGGCTCCACTACCGCTCCTGCTTGGCCTGGTCCCGGGGGATGGGCAGAGGGCCAAGCAGGCTGCAAAGTCGCTGCCCACAGGAGTCACAGACCCTGCACAGACACTAGCCCCAGCACACAGAGAGGGCACACAGAATTGAAGGATCCTACTCAGTTCAAATCAGCTGAGCCCAGGGCCGTATGGCAGGACCGGGAGGAATCAGGCTCCTGTCCAGGGAGGGTGGCCGAGTGCAGCTGGCCAGGGTGGGTGCGGTGGATCTTCCCAACCAGCCGCCCAGCCACCCACCACACCACAGGCAGTGTCTCCAGACCATCTCAGAGACAGCCACTGACTACCTCGTCCCCACCAGGGCTCGACTTGGACGAGAGCTGTGCCGAGGCCCAGGACGGGGAGCTGGACGGGCTATGGACAACCATCACCATCTTCATCACCCTCTTCCTGCTCAGCGTGTGCTACAGCGCCACAGTCACCCTCTTCAAGGTGGGCCACGCTTTCCCTACCTGCGGTGTCCCAAGCTGTCCCACCGTGGCTCAGCTGCACTCACGTGTCTCCATACTACCCCAGTGTTATTGCCACAGCACCCACAACGTCCCATGCAGTCCCCACGCTCCTCACAATGCGCCGTCCTGCTTCCCCATGCTGTTGCCCCTCGGTGTCCCACACTGTCCTCACAATGCCCCGTACTGTTTACTATACAGATTCTCCCCACAACATCGCACATGGTTTCCCCACGACATCCCCACGACGTCCGTGCTGTCCCCACGCCTTCCCTGGGCTCTCCCCACAGTCTCCATGGAGTTTCCCATCTTTTACCCACCTAGCCTCCCTGCTGCCCCCCAACCCCACCCAGGCCAGCACATCTGTGCCTTCTCCCTCTCCCTGGCTCACTCACTCTCCCCACAGGTGAAGTGGATCTTCTCCTCCGTGGTGGAGCTGAAGCAGACCATTGCCCCCGACTACAGGAACATGATCGGGCAGGGGGCCTAGGACACATCCCTCAGGAGGCCTGGGCCTCCCAGAGCCCCGCAGGACTCCTGTCATATCAAGCAGCCTGTCACCCAGGCCACTCCTGCCCTCTGACCCGCCATCCTCTGATGCTATGGCTGTCTGAACATACTGTCCCCTCCGTTCTCCTCGGAGGACATTGCAGATATCTGGCTGTGCCCCAGGCCTGGGCAAGACACATGCTGTCCCTCTGCAGCCACTGACAAGACACTGCCCGAAGCGCTCGTGGGCTGCAGGACTCCCTCCCAGGGCATCACTGCATCAGGGCAGGAGGACCATGCCCAGGACGAGGCAGAGGCTAGACCTGCCCCAACAATCTGGTAAAGACCAGCCTGATGGTAACCTAATGGCCCACAACAGCCTCTCGGGCATCTACAAGAGAAGGTGCACCCTCAGATCCTCGAAAGGAGACTTCTGCCCCAGGCAGGGGAGCGCTGGCATCAACCCCAACGGGGAGCTTCAGAAGGACTGCTGACTATCACACCAACAACTTATGCCCACCCCCCAGCAGGCCCCATCATTGGCACATCCGTGAGCCCTGGCCGCAGCCCTGGGCTTCTATTTCCAGGTTCCTGGGATGGTGTCTCCTGCGATATGGACTCCATCGCTGGCCCCTCCCTTGGGCCAACCCACACACATCTGGATCCCCAGAGTGGATCCAAGCACCCAGGGGCCAGCAGCTCCACACCCAGTCTGCACAGGCCATGAAAGACTGAACCCAGGACAGAGCTGCCTCCCACATTATATACTCAGAGGAGGCTCTGGGCTGACAGCCAGTGCAGGAGCCACAGAGGTGCAGCAGCAGGGACCTTGAAGAAGAGATGGCTGTCTGCCACAGCCTTCGGGAGAGGGCTCTGGTGAGCAGATCCCAGGCAGGCCCAGCCCAGCCCCAGTGGGGCCATGGACAGCAGAGACTGAGGGGTGGGGAGTGAAAAGAAGGGAGGCAGGAAGGTCACAGCACCTCCAGTCCTGTCCTACAGGTCCATGTCCACCCTGGACTGTGTACAGCAGGAACTGCCAGCTGGACAAGACAACCAAGGAGAGAGCCCAGGGCCAAGGAGCAGGGCTGGGCTGGCCTCCGCGCTGGACTGCGGTGCCTGTGCCCCATTCTCCAGCCAATTCTGGGGCAAATGCCAAGCCAGAACCTCCAGGCGAAAAGAAAGAGGAAGTGAGAAAGGAAAGTGGACACCTGCCCCACGCTGAGGGGGACAAGCTCAGATACACACAGAGTTCAGCCCTGGTGGCTTTCTTCTAGCTTTCTGAAGCCCACTGATGTCTTACAAGGTCAC
The DNA here is from genome assembly GCA_004027205.1 of Ctenodactylus gundi. Classification (NCBI taxonomy): domain Eukaryota; kingdom Metazoa; phylum Chordata; class Mammalia; order Rodentia; family Ctenodactylidae; genus Ctenodactylus; species Ctenodactylus gundi. Next base: position 7,512 of record PVKB01006533.1, read on the forward strand.
TTCTTTAATGATAATAAAACATCCTTGAAGCCTCCTGTTCCTCACGGTGGTCGTCCGTGGCCGCGGCACCACCACCCAGGCACAGCTCCAGGCAGGCGAGCGCGGCAGGCCAGCAGGGCCCTCCCTTCCCCGCCCTTCCCTCCTCTCCTCCCTCGTCCACTGTTATCTTAGTTATTTTTTCATCACTGTGACTAAAGGCCCAACATCCACAAATTAGGGAAGGAAAGCTTATTTTAGCTCACAGTTTCAGAAGGCCACAAGTTCATTCGCGAGTGGATGGCTGGAAAATGGCGGAAGTACATGGCAGAGGCAAAACGGAGGCAGCTCCTCGTGACACTGCAAGCAAGAAGACCAGTCAAGTCCAGCCCAGTCCAAGAGGGAGGGAGAAAGCTGCATCGGTCCTGCCAGGTCCTGTCCCCGTGATGCGCCCCTCTGGGTCCAGCCTCAGCGTTCTGCCCCTTCCAGGTTTAAGCCCCCACCGCAGGCCTGTAGTCCAATCCAGATGCTTGTAATCCAATCACAGGCCTGTCTTCCACCACACACCCACAGTCCCTCCAGACCAGCCTTCAATCTCCCAACAGCACGTGGTTTTATAGATAGTCCTTAACATCCAACTACATGAGACTTTTGGGGACATTCCAGATCCAAACTACAGTAACTGCCCAGGGCCCGACTCGCCTCTCTGACGTTCAAGGGCCCCTATACAGTGACACTTTCTCCCCAGCAGGGCACTGTGTGCACCTGTGTCAGTGCTCACACGGAGCCAGGGTGAGACCAGGGCCAGCCGGAGCGAGCACATGCCGGTCTCTCAGTGGCTTGGGCCTGGACCAAGGACACTGACAGCTACTTGAACAGAGATGGTTTTTCTGTCACAGTCTCAGAGGGTGGAAGTCCTAGACCAGGGATGGGAGACATCTGCCCCACAGGCTGGATACAGCCTGAAAAATCATTTAGTCTGACCTGGCCAAGGCAACCTTCACATAAGGGGTGAGTTATATACATAATGATTAAATATTTTACCAAAAGTAGTGGGCTAATATTTATGTGGCCTTCAAATGATGTCATAAATATCCAAACATCCTTTGGCAGAAGAAAGGCTCCCCATCTCTGGGCCTAGACCAAGGTGCAGGCAGAGCTGGCTTCCAGGTGGGCCTCACCCCTCAGCCCGCTCCACTCACTGTGTCCTCACAGGCTCGTTCTTTAAGCATCTGTGTCCCAATCTCCTCTGCTACATGGAAACATTCACTTTGGACTCATTCCATCCTGTGGCCTCCATCATCACCTGTTTAAGGACTCCAACCCCATTTAAAGACCCATATCTTGAAGTCTTGGTGGCTGGAACTTCCACATATAAATCTGTGGGGCCACAATCCATCCCATAACAACCCACTCCATCCCAATATTCCTGAAATCTCACCTACCAGGTCCAAAACTTTTTCAAACATCACCAAATCAGATATGGTTGTGGCAAGGTATTACTTGCTTCGAGGTCTGGTTCAGCCCAGGAATGGTGAATCCAGGGCTAGAGGAATAGCTCAATGGTTATAGTGCTGACCTAGCACGCACAGGGCCCTGGGTTCAATTCCCTATAAATCTGGGTACGGTGGCTCACTCCTGTAATCCCAGCACTCGAGAGGCTGAGGCAGGTGAATTATCCTGAGTCCAAGGCCAGCCTGGGCTACACCAGTGAGCTCAAGACCAGCCTGGGCTATAGACAGAGACCCTGTCTCAAGAAAAAAAAAATGGTGCAGCAGGCCAGAGGATGGCCAGAAAGATGGGGGTGACGCAATGTTTGCAGCGAAGGAAAGAGACCCTGACATTACTTCTTGGAGTAAGGAAGAAGGCCCAGCACAAGCCAGTCCTGAGTGACGGTCTTCATGGGAAGGGGAGGGCCTGAAGAGGGGGGTCAGGGCTCTGCGGACTTGGCTGGCCAGAGTCCATGAGTGAAGCCGGTTGCTTGGGCTGGCCAAGGTGGGCATCAAGAATCTGTCCTCCCATGGAGAGTGGGGATGCAGGAGTTGGGGATACAGATGGGTCAGTAGGTTGGTCCTGTGAAGATATTCCTGGTATGTAAGTGAAGGGACACCTGGGAGAGACAGGACACCAAGTCACACTGGAAGCCTTTTAACAGGCCTGTGACATTTATGATGTGACTTCCATGGGCAATGTCTGTGTGACATCTGTTACATGATATCCATATGTGATCCCAACAGTATGACTTCCTCTGTGCTGGCCATGCATGATGTCCCTGATGTGACATCTGTAGAGTGACCTCCATCATGTGATTTCCATGTATGGAAGCATCCATGGTGTGACTTTCCATATTATGATGTTCCTTTGAGAGGTCTATGGTGTGACACCCATAATGAGACCACTATGGTCTGATGTGACTTCCATGTGCCATTCCTCATGATGTTCACAGTGTGACATCTATGGTGTGTGATCTCAGTGTGTGACATGAGGTAAATAACCTCTCTCCACTGGAGCGGGGAAGTTCCCAGGTCCACAGACTCTTGTAGGGTTAAAAATCAAGTGGGCAGAGTCCAAAAATAACAGAAGCAAAAGTTTATTAAGCCAAACAACAGAGAATAGAAAGCCCTTGGCCAAGAAGCTCAGAAGAAACCCAAGCAGGCCTCTGTTAGAGAAAGCAGAGAAGGGAAGGAAAGAAAAGAAAGGCTCCTGGCTGGGAAGGGTTCCCCCTCGAGTGGGTCTGAGGGCTCCCCGCACAGACGCAGGCCAGAGACTGGCTGGACGACGAGGTGGCTCTCGCTGACTGGCTTCTTCCTGTGCCGACATCTGAGGAAAGCTGGACTCCCTCAAGGTGGACGAAGCTCATCTGCTAACTTCAGGAAACCGCAACCTATTAACTGCTTTGTTGGGGCAGACTGAAAAACAGCTCCTGGGAGAGGGAGGGGGCTCAACAGATAGCCTGTTCTGCAAAGTTTCTCCCAGAACTCCTGCCTATCACATCCACAGTGTGACATCCACACGGGACAGTCATGTGGGGTGGACCTAGAGTGCAGAAGGAGCCCTGGACAGAGTCAGAGGAGAGCAGGGCCATGGGCATGTTTCCTTTGAGGACAGGAAGCTCTCTGCCAGGCTCCACTCTACATGTATGTATTAAGTAGAGTTCTTGGAGAGAAAGAATTAATAGAACGTATGTATGTGTGTGTGTGTGTGTGTGTGTGAAATATATATATGGAAATTTACTGGGACGGCTGGCGGGATCTGAAGAGAGAATCCAAAATGGCTGCCTGCAGGTCTGGGAGCTCCAGGGTCCAGTAGCTGCTCCAACACGCAATGGAAGAGCCCAGCCCAAGACTGCGGGACAGCCTGTGCGAGTCTGGGCCACAGATGGACGCCTACAGGCCATGGTACAGACCTCAGGGCTGGAGCAAATCTGTGATAGAGACCAGTGACGCAGCGACAGGTGTGAGGCAGCGTGTGGAGGTGATACTGGAGGGCCAGAGGTCTCCCCGGAGACATAGCTGTAATAATCTTTCTTATTTCCTTTCTATCTGGCTTTAGCTGCCAGTCTATTGGCTGAGCCACCCATGCCCAGGGGGTTTCCTCCCTTGTTTCTGGCCCCTAAGTCCCTCACACTCAAAGCTCTGCCCCACAGATTAACTGGGGGCACCATGGTCCCCTCCCCACACACCCCGCCCCTCCCACACACTCTGTTCCTCCCTACACATCCCACCAGTCTACACAGAGACTGTGTCAGACATATGCACAACTGCCCACTTGGGACGGTCAAATGACACACACGTGCCTGCCATGCAGTCACTGTCACAGGACACACATATCTGCCCACACAGGTACTGTCAGATGACACACATGCTTACCGCTAACAACTCAGGGACACACGCTCGTCGCTGCTTGGCATCCCACACGTTGCACTCGACGCTGACGCCTGGCACGGCCACCAGCCTCACGCCTCGGGCTCTGCAGCAGGTGCCTTGGCCACTCTCCCGCTGCCCCTCGCCTTCTCCTGTCCCTCCTGCTCTTCCCACCCGTGCCTTCCAAGTCACTTTGTCCTCCATGGCCCGCCCACTCATCCGATGAAGGACAATTAGCTGCTGCCGGGATCTGACTGAGGTACATGCCATAACATGGGTTTTGTGTGTCGCTGTGATGTGGCACCTTTAATCTTTCAGGAAGATCCCCAGAAGAGATACACCAGGTCAAATGGGATTTCTACCTCGGGTTTTTTGAGGAATATCCATGTTGATATCCATGGTGGTGTCCGGCTTGCAGTCGCACCGGTGATGTGGCAGGCCCCCTTCCCACATCCCACCAGTGTTTGGTGTGTTGGGAGTTCCTGAGGACGGCCATTCTTGCTGGAGCACGGTGAAGCCTCGGGACCGTATTTTCTTTGCTTAATGGCTAACAATGCTTAACATTTTTTCATGTACTTGCTGGACATTTGTATTCCTCCTTTAAAAATAAGTCTATTCATTTCAGTTGCCATTTTGATTGGGTCTTTTATGGGGGGGGGGGTTAATTCTTTATATTTTTATTGTAGATATTAGTCCTCTGTCCAAGGAGTAACTGGCAGAATTTCTCCTCAGTTCTCTTCACTCTGCATGGGAGGAGGAGGGGAGGGAGGGCAGGGACAGGGAGAGAAAGTCAAAATCGACTAAGCTGCAATATGTGTATTATCAATTCCTCAAGAAGAATGCAGACATCATATGTCCAAAACACATGCCAAACAAGAGGGTAAAGGAAAAAATAAATAAATTCTGACTTAAAGTAAGATACAATCACAATTAATGAAGAGATAAGAGATATCTACAGAAACACTGAAAATACTCCCAAAAGCTCAACGAAAATTCTAGAGCTAACAAGTACAATTCTGAAATGTATTTCTTAAAAATCATTCATGACTAACAACTGATTATAGAAGGTATAAAAAAGCTTAAACACATATGTATAGAAATTCTTTTGAATTCACCCAAAAAGAAGAGAAAAATTAAAAAATTAAGAGACTCAAAGGTACACAGTTTAACATGAAACATTCTAAAACAAGTGAAATTGGGTGCTATGGCTTGGACCAGGAGCGTCCCGCAAAAGCCTTGCATATTTGGACGTAGCAGCATAACTGTGAAACTGTGTATTATCCCACAGAGGTAGGGCCTGTCTGGGGGTCGGGGGCAGATACCTGGGGTTTGACCTGGAAAGACTGTGTCAACTTGTTGTGACTTGGGGGTACCACACGTAGGGCTCTTGGGTGTTTGTGTTGACTTGTAGGCCTGGAAGTGAGCGAGAGGCACCCATGCTGGGAGTGGGGGCCCAACTGGCAGTTTGAACTAAGTAAATCAAGGAAGAAGAAGCATTGATACAGCTTCTTCCTGGGAAAGCTCTAGCCTTGCCCGAGTCTCCTGGCACTGGCTGGCTCCTGTTTCACTTGGCTTTCTGTCTGCCGTGGGGTGAGCGGCTCTCCGGCCTCTGCCCTGGGCTTCCGCCATTGCTGGCTGCCGGTGAACAGACTGTGAGACCTTCTGCAACTGCGAGCTAGATAAATCTTTCATCCCCTAAATTGCGCGTGTTGGGTATTTTGTCCCAGCAACAGATAAGTAGCTAAGACGTTGGGTCTGGGGACAGGAGGGAGAATGGGTCGGAGCGTCCCCAAGTGACGTCACCATGTAACAACTTACAGATTCAAGAAGCTGGCCAACTTGGAACGACAGAAACAACCGGTCCAGCGGATGATGGAAACAGGAAGTCGACGGCAGGGGCAGCCCCAAATGCAGGGAGGTCAAGGCTGAGTCCACCGCGGGGGGACAGTCATCCCCCCCTTAGAGGAGAGCGTGGTGGCCAGGCACAGCCGGAGGAACTCTGCTGAGCCGGACCTTCGGCAGGAATCCTCCATCCACACAGCACGTCTTCCAAAGTGGGCGGGAAGTAGGATTTTCAGGTACACAGAACCAGGGAGAACGTGGTGTCAGAAGACCTGAATCAAAAGGAAAGCCTACTGAAGTGAGTCTGGCTCGGAAGGCTCAATACTGAATGGTTTCTCTAGTATGAGAAACCCAGTCATTTCATAAAACTAAATGGGGGGAGGGGGGGGTAGTGGGAGCTAGTGGGGAGGGGGGTAGGAGAGGATTCAGAAGGGAGAGGCGAAAGATTTGTAATTTTGAATCAATACATATCAGCACCAAATACTCAAATTCAATGGAAACATTACAGATCACATATAAACATATCAATAAAACGGGAAATTAAAAAAAACAGAAAATCCTCAAAATGGAAGGCAATGCCACCAAATGGAAATTTAGTCCCAAACTCCATAATATGGGACAGCACTTATCCCAGCACCAAAGTGCACTCAGGTGGGACTTGACCTTGGGCTAGGATAGTGGAGACCAGCACTGCCCCAGGCTAAAACCAGGTCCAAGCAGTGACCACAGACATCCTCAGTAGGAGACACAGGGTCAACATGAGTCCCAGGCCATGCTCTCAGACCTACAGAGACCAAAGATGGAGTACCTTAACAGGGTACCTGGAGGACCAGCCAGTTCCGACTTTTTTTCTAATGTCATGAATCACTGCATCACCTATACTTTAAAAAGACCCTCACAATCCTGCCGATTTGGACCCTCCGTAGCCTAAGGCATCTCAGGGATCCCGACAGTGTTTCCATAGTGACGGGACGGCCTTATGTCCACACTGAGAGTGCAGGAGGATCTGAGCGGCTCAGGAGTCATAGGCCCCACCTTATCGTCACACTGCGGACTGAGAAAAGGCTCTGCACCCCTGCAGTAAGCGGAAGGCTGCCACAATTTTTTGGCATAACTCACACAGCAGAGTGTTTTACTCTTGACATTATTAGGGGTTTTTTTCCTTCACTCTCAGAAGTAAAGAGAATTCTCCACGAATCTAACCTATGGACTTGACAACCTAGCCACCGTAGCCCGGGGGCTGACTATGCCAGGGTGAGCCCTTAGAGGGTGGAGGGTAATTTCTTTTTCCTTTAGAACCCTTGGCAGCCCAGCCACAGACTATTCACAGACAGGTGGTCAGTGCCCACGCAGATCTCAGGCCAGTGCCTTCCACAGAGGAAAGGAAGGAAGATCAGGATGGCACAGTGACAAAGCTTGGAACTGAACATCATCTCACTGCCCTCCCAGCCCCCACCGCTCCTTGCTGTAAGGGCCCTCATGGCCCTGTACCCAGGTCATGGGGATTTCAAGCCAGGGGACCCCCTCCCCCTGCGCTAGCTGTGAACACATCCTTTCTCCTATTTGCCATAATAAATGCCTCCTTTCGTTTGGTTTGTGGCAAGCGAAGGAGCCTGAGTGCTCTGCTTCTAAGCAGCCAAGAACACGGGTAGGCAGAAAATTGGCGTGGAAGCATCTCACTCTCCCAAAACTTGGCACTGTGTGTTTTACATGCTTGCATTTTTTTCATGACAGATCATTTTAATGATTAAATTGCCTCCTTTGATGAGAAATGGGTGCGTCCCTGAAGATCTACTTTTAGCAGTACACTGCAAGATTACTTATGCTAAACATAGATTTACTTCATAAATGCTCCTCCTTTGAGACAGGACATTGGTGGCTCATTCTGACTGCACCGTACAGCTCAGGCTGGCCTCAAGTTCACAGCAATCCTCCTGCCTCAGCCTTCTCAGTGCTGGGATTACAGGCACACACCACCACTTCTGACTTATATGGTACTGGGGAATCCAACCCAGGGCTTTGCACTTACTAGGCAAGCACTTTAACCACTGAACTATACCTTCAACCCCTAAATAGGACTCTTAAAACTTAAACAGCTACACAGAAGGAGGGATTCATGCTGCCCTGGCCTAAGCCCACCTGAGACCTGCTGTCCACCTGGCCCCTGCCTCCCACGAGCCCCACAGAGCATCCTGACTCACTGAGGCTCTGCTGGTGAACCTCGAGGGCTGGGCCAGCAGCAGCTGTGCCACAGTGATACAAGGCACTTGGCCTCCCTAGCCAGGGTCCTGGCCCCAGTTTTACTTATCACCTTTCTCTATCACCTAAGAAGTTGGTGATAGAGATAAGTAGCTAAGACGTTGGGTCTGGGGACAGGAGGGAGAATGGGTCGGAGCGTCCCCAAAGCCTGGTGTAGGCACCAAACATCACTGCCGCCAGCATCCTTAGAGGGCCATTAGAGAGCTGTGTAGGAGAATGGATCTTTTCCGTCCCTCAAACACACATACACCAACAACCCAGAGACAGACATGCACACATCCATAGGTACACATACGTGCACATCCACAGACACACACATGTCCACAGATTGAGACAAATGAGATGTACGCTTGTCCACAGCCACAGATGCAAGCCCTTCCGCAGATGCAGACACACACACACTCTCACACACACTCTCACACACACACTGATGCACACGCATTCACAAACAGACACACACACCCACAGACGGTGCACAGACACAGACATAAGGATGAATCCTAGAGGCCAAAAGAGCAGAGCCGGGTGGGCAGTGGGAAGGAAGTGGGCCCTGAGGGCAGCAGCAACAGAAGCAAGGTCCAAATGGGCTCTGAGGCCCTGGGAATGATGGGTATTCCTCTTTCCCAGGGCTGGCACTACCACCCAGCACACAATCCTCCCCCCCACCCCAGTGACCACAGCCCTATATGTCACAGGACGTCAGGCTGGTTAGGCACAGTGGCCCCTACCCCTTGTGCCCATGGCCTGGGAAGAACAAACAGGAAACCGCTGGATAGGCCAGGCGCAGCCCCTGCCTGCCACTCACGGTGCCCACCACAGCCCGGCACCACCGGCACCACGACCACGGCTCCCTTCAAGGGACTCACAGCGTTCACCTCTCAGCCCCCAAACAATCCCTGTCTCCAAGGCTGAGGCAGGGAGGGTGCCCCCGTCTGTCTAGAAGGGATGAGATGAAGACAAGCCCTGATGAGTCCAGGCCTCACCCCCAGGTTCTGGACCCACAGTTCTGAGGCAGCCGTGACCCAGCACGCCCCGGGGACAGGGTCCTAATGTCCCTTCCAAAGACTCTGAACACCCTTCCTGTGATCCCCCACTTACAGGCCTGGCTGGCAGCTGCCCAGGCCTCCCGTGTATGCATGAGCCTCCAAGGAACTCCTGGGGACACACGAGCCTGCAGGTATGTCAGTGTGATGGGAAGGCCTGCACCCAGCGCTGGGCACCCCAGGGAGGCCGCGGACCCCAGACCGGCCTTCAATGAGCCATCTCCACCACTGTCGGCAAAGGCCTGGCACTGCAACCTCCAGGGTCCAGTGGCAGCAGGGTTAGCAGAGGTCTGGCAAGTTACTGGCCAACCTCTACAGAAATCATGCCAGTCCTCATTGGCCTAGAGGTGCTCTGAGCTCCTGACTTCCTCAGCAGAGCAGCAGGTGAGGCCCCAGCATCATCACCTGGAGTGAGTACCATGAAAAGGCCACCCACCTCAGGAGGGCAGGCAGGGCGACCGTCACACCAAGTCCACACCTGGCGTCAAGGTGAGACTACACACCAGAAGCCCGCAACCAGGTGGCAGCAAGGAGAGGCCTCACCCAAGCACACGTGTGTCACCGCAAAGGGCCCTCACCTGAGACCCCACTGCGTTCAGCCAGCTTCCGGAGAACAGAGAAAGGAGGGGACTTCCAGGGCTGCAGAGTGCGGGGCTTCCCACCCCACTTTTAGCTGAGGGCACTGAGGCAGAGCTCCCTGCCCCAGGTACTCTCATCTGGGCACAAAAATAACGACAGGGGTAACTGCAGAGTCACATCGTCGGGAAGCCTGCCCGGGGCCCACCACAGCCACAGGAAGCTAGCGGAGACCCTCAGGTACCGGCCGCGGGGAGCCCAGCCAAGGGGCTGGCACAGGATGGGAGGGGGAGGAGCAGGGCCACCAGCAGGGAGGGGCACCCAGGCTGCCTCCTCGCTGGCACACACCCATCACAGGCACGGGGACAGTCAAAGCCTTGAGCCAGCCTGGAGAAGACGAGGGCCACGAGGCAGCCCCACAGGGCCAGGCAGGACGGGCAGGGTATCGGTGGCCACGCAGAGCTGGGTGAGGGTCTGCTGCCAACAGCGGGACAGGGTTGTCCCCCAGAGACGCCTGCTGACAGCACAGCGTGTTCCCTGCTGACGTGCACCACAGCTGGCCAGGTCCCACAGCTGGGCTGAGTGAGACTGAAAGGCCTCAGCTAAGGTGGACAGGGCTGAGACGAGCTGAGTGGGGCTGAGAAGGACCCAGGAAGCCCTGGGGCCGGAGGACAAGGGCAGGCTCCACCACGCCTGTGTATACTGTGTGAAGCTGAGCTGGCTGGACTCAGCAGAGAGACTGGGGAGTGGACAGCAAGGACAGGCTCGTCCACCCCTGGGCAGGGCTGAGCGAGGCTGCACCTGGCTGGGCAAAGATACACTGGGCTGAGATAGGCAGGCTCGGCAGAGCTGGGCTGCGCTGGGCTGGGCTACACACGGCCCAGCTGGGCTGGTTCCAGCTGATCTGGGCTGGGTCGAAAGGGGCTAAACCGAGGTGCAACGTACTGGCTGATCTGAGCAGAACAGGCTAAGCTGAGCAGCCCTGAGCAGGGACGATCTGGGCTGAGCTGGGCTGGACTGATCTCAGCAGGACGGGGCTGCACTAAACTAGACAAAACAAGCAGGACTAACCTGAACTGGGCAGCGCCAAAGTGGGAGGGCTGGGCTGAGCAGAGCTGGGCAAACAGGGCTGAGCTGCACTGAACTAACCAAGCTGAGCCAGGCGGGGCCGGGCAGGACAGGGCTGCGCTGGGCAGGAGTGGGCTGGGCTGCACGAGGCTGAACTGAGTGGGGCTAAGGTAAACTGGGCTGAGCCGGGCGAAGAGGAGCTGGGCTGGGCTGAGCCGGGCCGGGCTGAACTCACTGTGTTGACCAGGACTGAGTGGGCTGGGCTGAGTTGGGCTGGGCCAGGCTGGACCTAGCGAGGCTGATCAGATCTGAGCTTAGCTGAGCTGATCTGTCTGGGCTGAGTGCACGGAGCTAGACTGAGCTGAGCTGAACCGGGCTGGGCAGAGCAGGACTAAGCTGGGCTGGGCTGGACTTGGCTGGGCTGGGCTGAGTTGAGCTAGAACACAGTGAGCTGACTGGGCTGGGCTGGGCTGGGCTGCACGGGGCTGAGCTGGGCTGGGCTGACCTTACCTAAGCTGTCCAAATTAAGCTGTGCTGAACTCAACTGAGCTGGCCTAGGCTAAGCTTACCTGGGCTGCCTAGACTTAGCTAGGCTGAGCTCCACTGAGCTTGGCTGGCCTGAGCTGGACAGGACTAGCTAGAGCGATCTGGGCAGATCTGAGCTGGGCTGAACTGGGCTGAGCTGGGCTGAGCTAGAATGAACTGGGCTGTGTTGAGCTAGATGGGTTTAGCTGAGCTGGGCTGAGTTACACTAGACTAGCTAGACCGATGTGGACAGAGCTGATCTGGGCTGGGCTGGGCTGGGCTGACCTTACCTAAGCTGCCCAAATTAAGCTGTGCTGAACTCAACTGAGCTGGGCTAGGCTAAGCTTACCTGGGCTGCCTAGACTTAGCTAGGCTGAGCTCCACTGAGCTTCGCTGGCCTGAGCTGGACAGGACTAGCTAGAGTGATCTGGGCAGATCTGAGCTGGGCTGAGCTGGACAGGACTAGCTAGAGTGATCTGGGCAGATCTGAGCTGGGCTGAGCTGGGCTGAGCTAGAATGAACTGGGCTGTGTTGAGCTAGATGGGTTTAGCTGAGCTGGGCTGAGTTACACTCGACTAGCTAGACCGATGTGGACAGAGCTGATCTGGGCTGGGCTGGGCTGAGGTGGGTTCAGATGACCTGGGCTACACTGACCTGGACTGGGCTGGGCTTAGCTCGAATTGGCTAGACAGGTTGAGCTAGACTGAGCTGAGCAGAGCTGGGCTGAGCCAGGCCGTTCTGGGCCAAGCTGAGCTGGCCTGAATGTTGAGAGGTGTACCTCTTCAGGTTGTTGGGTCTGAGTGACTAAGACTGTGCTCACACGAGTCGCTCTGGACTCTGCTCAGTTATGCTAGGTGGCCAGGGTGGAGCAGGGTGCACCCAGCTGAGGGCCCCCTGTGCTTGGGTGTCTACTGTCAACTTAGAGACCTGTCTCTAGAGCCACAGGAATGCTACAGCTATTCATGCAAACCTCAATCAGCTGGACAGAAGGCCCAAGGTGATCTCTGACACTGTCGCTATTCTCGGTTCATTGGTAGCAGGGCACGGGTATCAGAGTCAGTTCACCCTGCCTTCCACTGGGGAGGTCAGCAGATAGGCAGAGCGTCTGGAGCCACCCTCGCTGGGAACAGGCTAAGGTGTACGGAAGCCAAGGCTGAACCTCCAAGCATCTGCTGACCAAGCCTCAGGGAGCAGGGCTGGGAGGGGCAGAGATCTGCCTGTGGTAAACCCCACACCGTGGGCTAGGGAAGGGACAGCTCTGGACCCCCAGTCCCCACATAGTCCAAAAGCGGGGGCAAAGAGAGAATGTGCTGGCTCCTAGGCCTTGGGTCACCAGTCTCCCTGGACTCTTGGGCCTGGACTTCAGCTGGGGTAAATGGCTTGAGGCCTGTGCTCCTCCAGGGCTGAGACTGGCTCCATCCTGGGACCTGGGGCCCTGGTCAGCCTGAGGGCAGCCAGTGAGCACAAGCCCTTGGGCTAAGAGGACATGAGACTGCGCCCTGGGCCCGGGGTGCTGGGGAGGGAAGCGTCGAGAGGAAATGACCACACCCTGCCCTGCCCGCAGACCCCATCCAGCCGCCGTCCGTCTTTCCCTTGAGGACCTGCTGCCACGAGCCCCACAACATGAGCCTGGGCTGCCTGGTCAAGGGCTACTTTCCGGGACCGGTGGAAGTGGAATGGGACAAAACCCCACACATTGTCTCTAACATCACCTTCAGATCCGACCTCCCACGGGTCACCACCAGCCAGGTGATCCTCTCGGGCAGGCAGCCTGAGCAGGAGTTCACCTGCCGGGTGCGGCACGCTTTGTCTTCGGAGTTCTACAACAAGACCTTCCGAGGTGAGCGGGCAGCTGGCCTGGGTCCCTGAGCATGCCTGACCGGGTGGGCGAGGGCGGGATGGAGCCCGGTGCCGGTGGGCTGGAGGAGGCCTCACACCCAGTGCCCCGCCCTAGGCTGCCTTGCGTTCAACGTCACCCGACCCACCGTGAGGCTCCTCCACTCCTCCTGCAAGCCCGGCGGGTTCCACTGCGCCATGCAGCTCCTCTGCCTCATCTCCGGCTACACCCCCGGGGACCTGGAAGTCACCTGGCTGAGGAATGGGCGGCAGATCGGAAGCCCGTTCAAGGACAGTGGCCGGCCTGAGAAGAGCGGCCAGCTGGCCTCCACGCAGAGGGAGCTCAACATCACGCGGCAGGACTGGGCGCTCGAGAGCAACTTCACCTGCAGGGTGACCTCCCAAGGCCTGACCTACGAGGACTACACCTGGAAGTGCGCAGGTGAGTCTCCAGCACCCAGACGTGAAGGGGGGGTCGGGGCGCAAGTCTCACAGAAACCCCTCCCACCCCCAGACTCCGAGCCCCGCGGCGTATGCGCCTACGTGGTCCCACCCAGCCCCCTCGACCTGTACCTGCACAAGAGGCCCAAGCTCACTTGTGTGGTGGCCGACCTGGAAAGCAAGGACAATATCAAGGTGGAATGGCTCCGGGAGAGGGGGAGGCCTGTGAAGGGAAACGTCACGACCAGGAGGCACCCCAATGCCACTATCAGCCTCACGTCCACCCTGGCCGTGGAAACCAAGGACTGGACTGATGGCGAGATCTACCAGTGCAAAGTGACCATTCACCACCTGCCCAAGCCCATCTTTCGAACTGTTGCCAAGGCTCCCGGTGAGCGATGGGCAGGGGGAGGTGGGTGGACCCGCCCCAGAGATCACGGTGGAGGGCCCTGCTAACCTTGCCTTCCCACAGGCAAGCGCATGGCTCCCCAGGTCCACGTGTTCCGGCCACCTGAGGAGGAGTCCAGGAGCCAGGCCACTCTCACTCTCACCTGCCTGGTCCAGCACTTCCTCCCTGCAGACATATCCTTGCAGTGGCTGCACAACAATGTTGAGATCCCAAGCAGCCGGCACAGCACAACAGCCCCTCTCGAGGCCGATGGCTCCTTCTTCCTCTTCAGCCTCCTGAAGGTCCGCCAGGACGAGTGGGTGCAGAGTAACCAATTCACCTGCCGTGTGTACCACGAGGCACTGCCCAACTCCAGGACCCTCGACTACACAGTGTCCAAGGGCCCTGGTAAATGAAGCCTCCCCATCTCCCACCCAAGGCCCCCAGCTGGCCCAGAGAAGGAGGGCCACCAGACTTCTGTCCTCTGCTGTAACAACACTGAGAAGCCACCTTAATAAATGCTCAGTGACTGGTTTGAGCCCTGGGCACCCATTCTTGGGGAGGGTAGGGCCACGTGGCAGAGGAACCTTGGCACAGAGGAGGAGGCTTCCCCAAAGAGGAGGTGAACCAGAGGGCACATGGCTCCTCCACCTGCCGTAGTGCCAAGGTTGTCAAACAGTGCCCCAGGCCCCCTACCAAACTCTGCAGCTCCTTCCCCAGCCAGGGGTTCAGAGAACCTCAGGGAGGGACCTCGCCCCGTCCCTCGAGGCAGGTAGGCTCCCAATCCCTAAGGGCCCTGGGCTCTTGGGCCTTGAAGTCAGAGCCCAGCACAGGCCCAGCCCTCAGGACTCCAGGCCGCCCTGTGTGCACTCACAGAGGCTGAGGGCTGAGCCCACTCACCACCACCATCCATCCCACCACAGGGTCACTCCAGACCTGGGTCAGCATCCGGCGGCACCCCAGGCTCGCGACACAGCCTCACGCCATGCCAGCCCCACACACCCACATAATCAGGCATGCCACCTGGCCACACAGCCACACCAGGCCGCACCCAACTCCAGCATCAGCCTGCGCCACAACAGCATGCACACATGCGGGCCCCTCACACAACGGGCTCCTATGCCTCACGGTGGCCTAAGTTGGGCCTCTCGGCCACACACCCGCGTGACGCCCCTTGCCCTTTGACCTCCCGAGCTAGTGCTGCACAGCAGAACTGGAGGCCCCGCACCCCTGCCGGGTCAGCAGCCCCACACAGCCTCCTCCTGTGGCTCCCACCCTCCCTGCCCATCCCAAGGACAGAGAGACAGACACACGGACACACATAAGGACACAGACACGCTCACACACACACAAACACGAAGCGTGGGGCCGGCATCTCTCCTGCTCATGCACAGCCCCAAAGCAGCCTGCCGGTCCGTGCTGTCGCCTCTCAGCCCTGGATGTCAGATGTGCCTCAGCCACAAGCACTCCCGGCTCAGGCTGCCCAGACCAGGAGCTCTGCCCCTCGTGTGGGCCTGTGCTGGGCCGCGTGCACCCACCACCCCTACAGAGAGACAGGGCTCAGGTACAGAGAACGCACAGAGTTCTGAGTCTAAGAGGCCTCAAATGCCATGGCACCCCCCTGGCACAGTGCCTGGGGACCGTCCCTGGTCCCAACCTGGCACCCCAGCCCTAGCCAGCCCAGCGCAGGCCGAACAGACCTTAGAGGGCGGAGCCTAAGCCATGAGTGCCATGAGACTCAAGGGGGCTGGGGCAGGAGGCCCCCCTGTCTCCCCGCTGGTCTGGGAGACCAGGCCAGACCCTGGAGGGCGTCACCAAGGCTTCTGGGGCCAGAACCTGACGCCCAGAGCCCCTCCTGAGGCTCCAGCTTCCTCTGGCCCTGTAGGGCTGAGGGGAAGCAAACTGGACGGGTCAGAAACTGTGCGCAGAGGGAGTCAGGCCACTTACGGGGCCGCATGGGGGTCAGAGAAGAGACGGCAGAGGCAGGAGAGGGCAGAGGGCTAGGGCTGCTCCCCAGTTGCCACTGACTGACCTGGGGCCTTCTCAGCTCTCCAGGGCTGGTCAGGGAGCTCTGCCACTCAGGGCCTCAGCAGGGGCTGCCTGGCCAGCAAGGGTCTGCCTCTCCTGCTGTGGCCCCGGGCACCATGGAGGGCTGACTGGCTGGTACCCCCAGAACTGGACCTCCAGGACCTGTGCACAGAGGAGGCTGAGGGTGAGGACCTAGAAGGGCTGTGGACAAGCACCTATATCTTCATCTCACTATTTCTAATCAGCGTGAGCTACGGCGCCACCGTCACCGTCCTCAAGGTGCGGCCAGCACCCAGGCGGGCAGGCTGGGGTGGCGAAGGCTGGGCAGAGCTGTCCTCACCCACAACTTCCCCCCAGGTGAAGTGGGTCCTGTCCGCCACGCTGCCAGGTGCACCCCAGTCGCTGCCCGACTACGCCAACATCCCTGGCCCAGGGCGTAGGCTCCGGACACACAGCCCACCCCTCACGTGGTAGGAGGAGAGGCAAACAGACCCCCAAAGGGGCCAGCTGGTGCCCCAGAGTCCAGCAGGCTGCAGCTCAGCCCCTAATTCAAGGCACTGGGAGGCCAGCGGTCAGGCTGCTCACTCTGAGGCAGCCCCTGTCCCTTCATCAGTGTGGCCTGGGCTATCAGGCTGGTGCTGACCAGGCTCAAGGACACCAAGCCCACTCCTACAGTCACTGAACAGCCAGAAAACCACAGTAAGGACCCAGAGCCCAGGGCTGGCCACCACCAGAGTCTCAGCCAGCCAGCACAAGGCAGAGCTTCTCTCTGAGACATGCTGTGTCCCCAGGCCCCTGCCCCCCACCTGCCCCTCCTGCCTCCATCCCCTCAGAGGCCAGGCCCCTGGACCTCTCCTACTCCTGGACTGGCAACAGGATCCGATGGACAGAGAAAGGGCTTCCCATATGGACAGCAGATGCTCAGCCCCCCCGCTGACCTCCGCACTTCACCTGGAAGTCCCGTTTTTGTCTCTGGATCTCTTAATAAAGTTTCTACCCACAGCCATGTCACAAGGGTGCTTCTGGAAGGTGTCTGTTGTGTGTGTGCTGGGGTGGCAGAGGCAGGATCCCTAAAGACAGGGCTAAGGACAAGTCACGGAGGTTGGCTGCCATCAGCTCTGGAAGAATCGTAATGGTCCAGGAAGGCAGAAGACCAAGCACAGGGAGGCAGCCAGCAGGCAAAGATAGATGGGCCTAGGCCATGCCCCCCACAGTCCAAAGAAAAGCTTCCCTGGGTGGGAAGACCCGTTTATAGGGCCTTTATGTAGCCCAGCAAGCATGGGGGGCACCGTGAGCACACAGGACAAGGGCAGGGCTCTCTCTTACACAAAGAGCACTCAGGAACTAACAACAAGAAAGACAGTCAGCATCAGCTCCTTCATAGAAAGAAAACAGCCAGCAACTGAAAATGTAAAAACAATAATAACAATAATATTTAAGGCACAAGGTCAGCAGTTAAAGCAGTAGCCTAGAAAGTGCAAGGCCCTGGTTCAAATCCTCAGCACCAAAAAAGCTGACTGTGGGGGCACACATTTGTAATCCCAGCACTCGAGAGGCTGAGGCAGGATGACTCCTGTGCTTGAGGCCAGCCTGGGCTACATATGAGTTTAGGACCAGCCTGGACTACAGACGGATACTCTGTCTCCTAAAGAAAAAAAAGTTCCAATGACTAAAAAATTCACAGTAAGGAGAGGACTGCACTCACAGCAGGCTGCAGGCCCCAGGACCTCTGGTCCCCTTCCTTCTCTTTGCTCTCTGGATGTCCACCATGGTGGCCTGAGTGGCTTCCTCCAAAATACACAGCCACATCTTGAAACCCTGGACTATGCCCTTACTTGGAAAAAGGAGCTTTCCAGATGTGATCCAGGTAACAGTCACGACACAAGGCCAGGGACACGTGTTCTTTTAAGAGACAGCAGAGAAGTCACAGCACCTGCGGGCAGAGGGAGAGGTCAGGGAGCAGCACACTGGGGGCATCCTTGTCCTCAAAACTGGACACGTTGACAATGAAAGCCGGCAGAGTCAAAATGGAGGCCCTTGTGTCAAACCCTGACCTGCAGGGCCAGGGAAGGCTGCCATGCAGAGCCGCCTGGCAAGAGAGACCACACGAGAATCTGCCCGCCACCGCAGCCTTGCACCCGCCATCTCAATCCTACACACACACACACCCCTTTGGGGATGATGCGCGCCCACCCATGGCCTGTCTGCCCTCCGCTGGACGCTGCTCTGCAGTCCAGGATGGCTGCTTCCGACCCCAGGGATCCTCCCCACAGCCTCCCTCTGCAACCGAGCTCACTGTGGGGCAGAGATCCACCCTAGGATCCCGGCAGGGAGTGGGCACAGCGCAGAGGTGGCACACGGGCTGCCCAATGTCCAGGCCCCCAGCAGGAGAGAGGACAGCACTCAGGGCTCAGGTGTCTGTCGAGGGCCCTAATTCATTATGGGACATCTGGATGGAGCTGCTGTAGCCTGAGCGCAGAAGAGCCTTTCCCACCTGATACCGGCTGGGGGTCCATGCTTGGCGAGCTGCCTTTTGCAGCCCTGGCCCACCTGCCTCAGTCTCCCTTCCACTGCAAACCACCTCTCTCTCTCCCCCTCTGCCTCGGTGACTCGGAGTCTCAGAAAGTTGTCTATTTGACCAACCTCCCAGCACCCTGGCCCCCCATCCCAGCCCTGTGGCCAACCATGTGGAGCTGGTCCCACCATGGCCATGGGGTCACATGGCCCAGGCCACACACACCTGTCCCCACCACAGCCAGACCACAGACCAGACATGATGTGGAGGCGTGCGGCCAGGACGTGGGGGAGGGGCAGGAAGTGGGTGAGTGACCACGTCTGGGCCCAGACCCATCGGCAGACAGCCCCTCCCCAGCCTGTGCCTCTGCCTCCAGCCCTCCAGATGGCTTGGAGGGGAGACGCCACCAAGGCCGCCAGACCACCGAGGCCAGGCCTAGGCCAGGCCTGAGCTCTGTCCCTGCTCTGCCTTGCTGGGCCAGCAGCAGCAGCCATGCGGTTGGGCCTGCAGCACAGGGCCACCGGGACCAGGGGCCTGAGGCTCCCCACGGAGATTGCTCTGCAGCCGAGCAGGTGGGTCCTGACACTCTCGGGCTTCGTCTGACCCCCAGCATGCCAGGCGATCTCAGCAGGGGCAGTCCAGGGCACTCCCAGGACCAGGGTCAAAGGACAAGGACCAAGACAGGGCAGGAGAGGGCGGGAGAGCGACACCAGAGACCCAAGGCAGGACGTGAACACAGGCAAGATGGAGACACGGACAGGGCAGGGCAAAATTGGGGTGAGCAGAACTTCTGGGAAGCAGCTGGAACAGTGGTTTACAGGGCCGGCCGAGCAGAGGGACGGGGACAGCAAGGGGAGGGAGCCTCCACTCCTGTGTGGGCTGCGCAGGACCACGCCAGGCTGAGCCGGGGGACTCGGGGACAGGAAAGAGCAGGGAGGGGTGGACAGTAAGAGTCAGGCTTCTCCACATGTGCGTGCCTGTGTGTGTGTGCGTGTGCACGCATGCATGTGCTGTGCTGTGCAGGGCTGAGCAAGGATAAACTACGCTGAGGTGGGCAGGCTCAGCAGAGCTGGGCTGGGCTGAAGGGGGCTGAGTCGGGAAGCACTGGGCGGATCTGGGCAGAACAGGGCTGATCCCAGCAGGGCACAGCAGGGAAGATCTGGGCTGAGCTGGGCTGAGCTGGGAAGGTCTGGGAGAGGCTGAGCCAGCTAAGAAGAGCCAGGCCGGCAGGGCTGGGCAGAGCCGAGCAGGGAGAGCTGGGGTCAGCGGGGCTGGGCAGGACTGCAAGAGCTGGGTGGATCTGGTCATAGCTGGGCTAGGAGAACTGGCTGAACAAGCAGAACTAAGTTGGGCTGGACTGGGCTGAGCTGGGCTGAAAATGAGCTGGGCTAAACTGGGCTAAACCGGGCTGGGCTGAGCTGGCCTGGGCTGGGCTGAGATAGGCTGGAATGGCCTGGGCTAACCTGAGCTGGGCTGAGCTAGGCACGGATGGGCTGAATTGGGCTGAGCTGGCCTGGACTGAGCTAAGCTTGGCAAGGATAGGCTGACCTGGGCTGGGATACGTGGCAATGTTCTGGGCTAACCTGAGCTGGGCTGAGCTAGGCACGGATGGGCTGAATTGGGCTGGCTGAGCTGGGCTGAGCTAAGCTGGGCTAAACTGGACTGAGCTGGCCTGGGCTGAGCTAAGCTGGGCAAAGACAGGCTGAGCTGGGCTGGGCTAACCTGAGCTGGGCTTAGATGGCCTGAGCTGGCCTCAGCTGGGTTGAGCTAGGTTAAGCTGGCCTGGGCTGGGCTGAGTGAGCTAGGCTGAGCTGAGCTGAGCCGGGCTGAATTGGGCTGTGCTGGCCTGGGCTGGGCTGAGCTGGGCTGGGATAGGCTAGAATGGCCTGGGCTAAGCTGGGCTGGGCTGAGCTGGCCTGGGCTGGGCTGAATTCGCCTGAGAAGGGCTGAGCTGGCCTAGGCTGAACTGATCCAGGCTGAGCGAGGCTACGCTTAGCTGAACTGGGACATGCTAAGCTGGGCTGGGCTGAGCTAAGCACAGATGGGCTGAATTGGGCTGCGCTGGCCTGGGCTGAGCTAAGCTTGGCAAGGATAGGCTGACCTGGGCTGGGATACGTGGCAATGTTCTGGGCTTACCTGGGCTGGGCTGAGCTGGGCTAAGCTAGGCACAGATGGGCTGAATTGGGCTGGCTGAGCTGGGCTGAGCTAATCTGGGCTAAACTGGACTGAGCTGGCCTGGGCTGAGCTAAGCTGGGCAAAGATAGGCTGAGCTGGGCTGGGATAGGCTGGAATGGCCTGGGCTAAGCTGGGCTGGGCTGAGCTGGCCTGGGCTGGGCTGAATTAGCCTGAGAAGGGCCGAGCTGGCCTAGGCTGAACTGATCCAGGCTGAGCGAGGCTACGCTTAGCTGAACTGGGACATGCTAAGCTGGGCTGGGCTGAGCTAAGCTGGGCAAGGATAGGCTGACCTGGGCTGGGATAGGCTGGAATGGCCTGGGCTAACCTGGGCTGGGCTGAGCTGGCCTGGGCTGAGCCGGGCTGAGCTAAGCTAGGCTGACTTGCACTGAGCAGAGCTGAGCTACACTGAGTGGAACTGAACTGAGATGGGCTGGAATGGACTAGGCTGGCTTGACCACCCTGGGCTGGCCTGAGCTGGGCTGGGCTGGCCTTGACTAGCTTAGGCTGGCCTGAGCTGGGCTAAACTTGGCTGAGCTAGCCTAGGCTGCACTGAACTGGGCTAAGATGGGCTGGGCTGGCCTGAGTTGGGTTGAGCTGGATCGAGCTGAGCTCAGCAGAAATGTGCTGGGCCAGGCTGGGCTGAGCTGGACTGACGTGGGCTGAGTTGGGCTGAGCTGGGCTGAGCTGGGTTGGGTTACGCTGGGCTGAGTTGAGCTGGGATAAGCTGGCTGGCCTGGCCTGGGCTGAGCTGAGCTGAACCAGACTATACTGTGCGAGTCTGTGCAGAACCGCATCAGGCTTTACCTAGCTGAGCTACTGTGATCTCCGCTGGACTGAGCTTGCTGAGCAAGATGCGCAGAGCAAACTAGGCTGGACTGAGCTGAACTCGGCTAGCCCAGGAAAATCTGGACAGATCTTGCTGAGTTGACTAGGCTCAGCTGGGCTGGGAAGCACCAAGAAGGGCTGAGCCGGGCTGAGATCAGTTCAGCTGGACTGGTGTAAGCTTGCTGAGCAGAACTCAGCAGGACTGAACCGGGCTATGCTGAGCAGATCTGCGCTAGGCTCGCCTTAACTGGGCTAAACTGGGCTTGTCTGGGCAGAACTGGTCTCACAGGGGCAGGCTGGGCTGGGTGCACTGGACTTGCCTGGGCTGGGCTGGGTGAGCTATCTGAGCTTTCAGGCAGGCCAAGGTGACCTTACCTGATGTGGGCTGAGACAGGCTTCCCTGGATCTAGATGCCCAGGCCTGATCTGGGCTGCAACGGGTGGAGCTGACTTCTGAGGTGACTGGGCACCTCTGGGCCATGTGGGTGGCTACAGTCCCCTGAGCTGGGCTGTGCTGGGTGGCACTATGCTGGGTAGAACTGAGCTGGGGACTTGGGGGGGTGGGGGAGGCAGGGGCGGGGAGGCTGGGCGGCCTCTTCTCTCTGTATGCATGGTGGCCAGGAATCTGCCAGAGCCCGGCATCCAAGACGCTCTCCCATCCCTACCTCTGCCCCTGGTGGGCATCCCAGTGTGCCTGTGGGCAGTGCCCACCCCATGTTCCTAGCCAGTCCACACAGAAGGGCAGCCCTTGACATGGGCCTCTGCTGCTTGGCGGGCTTGGACAAGCTGGAAGTGTAGGAGGCAGTGGGCCTGAGGAAGTGTGGCATGGTTTTCTCCTCCCCCTTCACCCCAGCCTGCCATCCCCACCCTTACCCCAGGCAGGCTGGGCCCAATCCCAGACTGCTAAGTCCCAGCCCGGGCCCAGTCATGACCCCAGCCCTGTGCCCACCACCCTGAGGGCAGTGAGGCTCAGAGACCTGGGGACCGGGCTGTCAGTAGCACAACCATGTTTGGTAAGTCCAGCTCGCCCCTGGGCAGAGGCCCTGTCACAGGCACTGCCGGGTCTCATGCAAGGACTGTCTGAGGGCCACGTTCAGAAAGAGTGCAGCAAGAACTGGTGGAGCTCCAGGCCCATGGTAGGAGCTGTGTGACCCTGGGCAGTCACCAGCCCTCTCTGGGCCGGGCTCCCCCAGTGCAGGGGACCGTGGCCCTGTCCTCAGGGAAGCAGCAGAGGACCTGCCTCCTCACAGAGCACCCTGTGTTCCAGAGTCCATGCGTAGCCCCAGCATCTTCCCGCTGAGCCTCCCGTCCCCCGACTCTGGAGACCCCGTGATCGTTGGCTGCCTGATTCGGGATTTCTTCCCCTCGGGACCTGTGAACGTGACCTGGAGCAAGAGTGGGCACCAAGTGGATTTCCCGCCTGCCCTGGCTGAGGGGGGGCGCTGGTACACCATGAGCAGCCAGCTGAACCTGACGGCCGACCAGTGCCCGGAGAACACAAACGTGACCTGCTCTGTGCAGCACGCCTCAAACCCTGCCGAGAACGTGGACGTGCCCTGCACAGGTCAGAGGGGGGCCTAGGGCGGGGTGCCCCTGGGGAACCTGGGAGCCGCCACAGACTGGCCAGGAGGGGCCCAAGCCCAGGGACAGGGCGGGGCAGGGGCCAGACGAGTGTGCTGACCTGCAGGGCCTCTCTCTGCTCTGCCGCAACCCCAGTTCCTCCACCCCAGTGTGTGCACTGCCAGCCCCGCCTGACCCTCCACCCGCCGAGGCTGGAGGACCTGCTGCTGGGCTCTGACGCCAGCCTCACGTGCACGCTGAGCGGCCTGAGGACTCCCACTGGGGCCACCTTCACCTGGACGCCCACGAGTGGGAAGGAGCCCATCCAGAAGCCCACCAAGCTAGACACCTGCAACTGCTACCAGGTGTCCAGCGTGCTGCCCGGTTGCGCCGCACCCTGGAACAGTGGGACGACCTTCACGTGCACGGCCACACACCCCGACTTCGAGGGTTCCAAGACCGCTACCATTGCCAAAGCCCTAGGTGGGCCCTTGCCCCGCCCCACCCGGGGTCGCCCTCTTCACGGCCTCACTGGCTGCTTTTGCCCCCATCTCATGGCGGGAGATGGAGGCTGGCGCGGGGATCCACTCTCCCACCCTGCGCAGCCCCTGACCCAGCCCTCCGCCCCCAGGGAACACCTTCCGGCCTCAGGTGCACCTGCTGCCGCCGCCAGATGAGGAGCTGGCCCTAAACGAGCTGGTGTCGCTGACCTGCCTGGTGCGGGGCTTCAGCCCCAAGGAGCTGCTGGTGCGCTGGCTGCACGGGAACCAGGAGCTGCCGAGCGACGACTACCTGGTGTGGGAGCCACTGCAGGAGCCCGACCAGAGCGCCACCACCTTCGCCACGACCAGCGTGCTGCGCGTGACGGCCGCAGCCTGGAAGCAGGGGGACAGGTTCTCCTGCCTGGTGGGCCACGAGGCCCTGCCGCACGCCTTCACCCAGAAGACCATCGACCAGCTGTCGGGTAAACCCACCCACGTCAACGTGTCCGTGGTCATGGCGGAGGCGGACGGCGTCTGCTACTGAGCCGCCCTGTCCACCCGGCCCTCAATAAACTCCATGCTCGCCCACACCCGCCCGGCCCTTCCATGTGGTGCCGACCGTCCATCCGTTCGTCCGTCAGTCCCTCTGCCCATCCTCAGGGTCTGCAAGGCAGTTGGGGTGGGACTAGGGACCAACTGCCACTGGGGGCTCAGGCACCACCGGGAGCCCCATGGCGTCCATGTGAGCGCATGCGTGTGCCCATGAGTGTCATGTGGGCATGTGCCTGTGAGGGTGCAGTGCGCAGCCTGTGAGGCCCAGCCGGGTGTGAGGTCTGTGTTGGGCAGGCAGAAGGCTTCTGGAAGGCAGGTGGCATGGGCATCGTGCCTCGGGCTGGAGAGAGGGCACAGCCGGAGCAGGGGCCAGAGGCGGCCCAGGGAGGGACAAAAGGGAGTGAGGGACAGACTCCAGGGGCCCCACTCCCGCCTGGGTCAGCCCAGGCCCAGCCCCACAGCACAGCCACTGAATTCTGTCACAGCCTGTCCTGCCCCAAATGGCCTGCACACATACATGCTCAAGGAGGTACACGTGCACACACACACATACATGTTCAGTATTCACACACATCAGAGCCCTGCAGGTGCCCGAAGAGCACACCCACACCCAGCTCCAGGAAGGCACAGGGCTACCCCTTCCAAGCCCCCGCCTGGGGCTCCCCAGGCCTGGCTCCAGGACCCTCCAGCCTCCCTTCATGTTAGCTGCCCACAGCTCGGGGCAATTCCACAGCCTCCTTCCAGGGCTGCTGCTCCCCGCCAGTCCCCAGAGTCAAGTCTCCCATCCCTCCCTGAGCCCAAGGAGGACCCACACCATGGGTAGGACGGGTAAGGGCCGGGAGAGGGGGCAGGGTCAGGCAGAGCGCCCGCTACCGCACAGGCCTGTCTGTGGGCCTCCAGTGTCTACTCAGGGCCGCCAAGAGTGCTGGGAACAGTCCCACAGCTCCTGCAGGGACACCTGGCAGTGGGGTTCCACAAGGGGGCAGTGAGGCCCCTGTTCTCGCCCTGGGGCCTCTAGCTGCTTCTAGCAGCTTCCCTCTGCTCCCAGGGCAAAGGTGGAGGACAGGCCCACACTCCTGCACCCGGCTCACCACCAAACGGCAACAGGGAAGCTACGGCCAACTGAGGAACTCCCGCCCCAAAGAACCGTTCCTGTCACCCTAGGGGGCCGGGACATGGCCCAAGGAATGGCTTTCTAGAGAGAAGGGGTGGGAGGAAGAACTAACAGATGAAGGGCTGAACCAGCAGGTGGAGAGTGGGCAGACAGCACAGGGATCATAGAACATAGGATGCGTGGGTGGACGGGCAGATGGAAGAGTGGGTGGGGGGTGGATGGAGGGGTAGACGAATGAGTGGGTAGGCAGGTAGAGGGCGGACAGGCAGAGGGCGCGGGGATGGACAAACAGACGGATGGATGGACAGATGGGTGGGAGCTGAGTGGACAGGCAGCAGAGGGTGGATGAGTGGAGGGTGCGGGGACGAATGGGCAGGTAAATGGAAGCTAGATGAGTGACAACTGCCTGAGTAAACTGACCCTGGATGAATGGAAGGAAGCGGAGGGAAGGGTGAATGACTGACTGGATGGGTTAGCACATGGAAAGTAGGAAGTCTATGTCCTGGGACACTGGAGACAGCAGGGCTCCTCTTGGGTGGCCTCTCAGTCACATCTCCAGGGAAGGTAACAGAGGCATCTGGCCACACCCACCCAGCCCTAGGCACACTGGCCTCAGGCCCAAAGCTCTGTGGTGCTCCAGATCTCCTGGAGGAAGTATCTGGTCCTCTCCAGCCCAGGACCCAGGCCAGGGCCAGCCCAAGAACCAGGGCTTGCTGAGGGCTTGCTAGACTCCCAGACAAGGCTGAGACCAGAGGCCTTGGGTTCACACTCTCCGTATGTTTGCAAAGACAGCATCCAACCTCCTGCCCTGCCAGGCATCTTTAAGATCCCCTCAGACAGGTTTCAAGACCTGGGAGGGCCCCAGCCCCTACCTGGGGACCTGCCTCCTGCTCCTCTTTGGTCACTCTCAGACCCAAGAGAGGGAACACCACAGTCCCTGAGCCTAGAAGACAGAGGAGGGGAGACTGGCCCCTGGCCCCTACCCTGATAGGCGTCCCCTGTCTTGCAGAATGGCGGAAGCTGATACCCTGGGTGGCACTGGACCAGCCACAGGATGCTCTGGATGAGGAGGCCCCAGGTGCCAGCCTGTGGCCCACCACCGTCACCCTCCTCACACTCTTCCTGCTAAGCCTGTTCTACAGCACAGCTCTGACCATGACGACAGTACGGGGCACACCTGGCAGCAAAGAGGGCCCCCAGTACTGAGCAGGTGCCACCAGGACCCAGCAGGGCACAGGCGCAGGAGGAGGAACAGTGGCTGAAGTGGGCAGGGGTGCTGTTCCAAGGAGCAGGCCACCTGTTCCCATCACACGGGCTCTGCTCTTTCAGGGAGCATGCCCTTCACAGACACCAAGGACGCCAGGAGGGGGCTGGGGCCAAGGCAGGGCTCCCATGAGTCGGGCCTCAGCTGAGAGGGGGCTGTTCGAGGACACAGCCCCTCAGAAACCCCTTTGGCCATGGCCCCACTTGTCTTCGTAAGAAGAAACAAGGAGCCCCTCCATCTGCCAATGCTGGACATGTGTGCCACCACAACCCCACCCCACTCTCATGCCTTTCTGTGCAATAAACTATTCCAAAACGAAAGTTCTCAGACTTCTAAAGCAAATGAAAAGGAGAGGTGAGGGCTGGAGAAGGCACGGCTGCCTCAGAGGAAGGCGCTCAGCACAGGTCAAGGCTGGGTGCCGCGTTGCTAGTGACCAAGGCATGACCTCTCTTCATGTACAGGTGAAGCCTCAGATGAGTGCTGTCTTCTTCATAGAAGGTGGCCAGGAACCACCCAGAGCTGGCCAAGTGCCTCAACCTGACCACTGGCCCAGATCCTTGTCAACATACAATTGGTCTAATGACCAGGTCAGGGCTCTATGCCATGAGGGTAAGTTCTGAACACTGAGCCCTGGTCCTAAACAGAGCTTGCTTCCAAAGCACTGAGGCTGGGTCCGGATCACTAGCCTGGCCCTTATCATAGGTCCTGCTTCTAAACACTGAGCCCTTGTCCCAAACAGCCTCATTCCTGAGCACCAAGGCTGGATTCAATCCTTGGACCTGTTCTGAACACCAAGCCATTGTCTTGAGCACAGCCTGCTTCCAAAACACTGAGGCTAGGTCAGGATCACTAGCCTGGCCCTTATCACAGACCCAAGTTCTGAACACTGAGCCTGGTTTTTAAGCACTGAGGCTGGGTCAGGATCACTAGCCTGGCCCTTATCACAGACCCAAGTTCTGAAAACGGAGCCCTGGTCCCAAACACTGAGCCTGGTTCCTAAGTACTAAGGCTGGGTCAGGATCCCTGGCCTGGCCCTTATCACAGGACCTGTTCTGAACACTGAACCCAGGTTCCAGAGAGTCCAGATCCCTGGGCTCTAATGATCCAGACCACAGATAACTTTGCTCACCACTGATCCCTGAAGTCTTTAGTTGATTTGACCTGATCACTGAGCTCGGATCCTAATGCTGCCATCCTACCCTTAGTCACTGAGTCCAAATCTTAATCACTTTGCCAACTTTTCACCATCTTCTAGTCCTGAACACAGAGTTCTGGTCATGATCACTGATCTCTGTTCCTGACTGTGGGCCCTGGTTCTGGTCACTGAGTCCAGGTCCTGAGCTCTCGAGCCTGGTCAGATCTGAGCTCTCAGCCTTGATACTGAGTCCAGGTCCCATCCCTGACACTGGTCCAACCACTGCCTCCTGGCCCCATCCCACACCCATGTTTCTGAACTCCGGTCTGCATGATCTCTTGCTCACTGAGCCCTGCTATGCCCTGTGCCGTGATCTCGTGGGAAGACACTGCAGGGTCCTCTACAGACCCTCCGCTTCTCAGTTCACACTGCTGCATGTGCAGCAAAGACTCCTTTGCTTGTCCACCCTTCCCAGGCCCTGGGGTGTTGGACCCCGCTGACCCAGATCTGGGTGAGCCTCTGCCCGTGATGGCCCAGGGAGGCCCCCACAGGGGAGAAAGGCGGTAGCACAGGTGTGGGACATGTTTGTGTCTTCTTGTTTTTCTCTTTCTTCTGAAGTCTCCTGCTCCCCTCACCTGATGAAACCCCCAAAATAGCCCAGGGGGCGGCTGAGTCATTGCGAGCAGTCCCACCAGCCCAGGTGTCCCAAGCAGAACTGTTGTTCTGAGAAATTCTCCAAAACTGAGCCCCAGCCACACAGGCCTGAAGCCTGGGAGAGGGGCTAGAGCCCACACAGGCTTCAGGGACAGGGAGGATCCCAAGGCCTGAGAAGGCCCCAGCATCCTGAGCCCAAGGTCGGCAAAATAGGTCCACTTTACCTCAGGCCTTAAAAATATGAGCTTTTTAAGAATGTCGTATGTTTGGAATCACATACTTTCTTTTACATAATAATACATACTTGAAGTTCATCTACATCCGAAAAAGGGAGGAGTCAGCTTTAATCCAGATTATTAAGGCCAGGTCCAGCTAGGACTAGAAAAAAGTCAACTAGGATCAACTGTGGTCTACTAAGATAGAGACTCACACAGTGGCCCTCAACTTGAGCCCAGGTCAGCCAACATCGGCTCAGGGCTGGCTATGGTCAGAACGCCAAATGTCCAGCAATGCCCTTACTCGCAGAGGACCTGGCCCCACACCTGGGGAACGGAGGACAGGGAAGGGGACACACCAGGGCTGTGAGAGACGGACAAGACAGAGAGACAGGGACACTGAGAGACAGAGACACCGAGAGACAGAGGCAACGAGCCACGGGAGAAGGGGGGATGGGATGAGACACCGAGAGGAGCGTGAAGGAGACGGCAGAGGCAGCCACAGGGAGGAAGAGACAGAAACCCTGGGGAGGCAAGGATGCAGACAGAAAGATGGAAGTGGATAGAGACGAAAGACAGGCCCAGAAAGAGACAGGCACCAGGACAAGACAGAGGAAGAAGACAGAAGAGACAGAGACACTGAAGGGAGACAGACAGACGAAGAGTACAGAGGCACACGGGAGGGGGACAGAGGGCAGCCCCACACGCTCACACCCAGCCAGCCCTGCCGTGGAGCCCTGGTCAATGCCAGGGCTGCTCTGGGTGAGGTCTGTATGCCCCCTCTGTCCCCTCGCTGTCCCTGCGCTGGCTGGGCAGGTCCCTGGGCCTCAGAGCCCTGTACAACCCCACCCCAGCTGAGGGCAGGGACAGTGGTGCCAGGATCTGGGCCCTGGGGACCCCATGCAAGGCTCAGAGCAGGGGAGACTCAGGCCCAGGGGGAGACAGTGGGACAGAGACCAGCATGAACAGCAGGCACAATCAGGAGTACCCTGGAGGGGCAGCACCCTGCATGTGGGGAACGACACGGGTCCCAAGAGAGCAGGACGAGGGAGTGGCCTCAGCTCTGCTGCCACAGGGTCTGGACAGGCACTGCAGGGACAGCGTGGGAATGTAGCCCTGTCCCTCTGCCCTCCGTGCACACCCCAGTGGGGGCTGTTCTCCTGCTGCTCATCCCATCAAGGCCTGTCTGAGACATGCTGTAGGGTAATCCCCAGGGGGGCGCTGGGGACCCCAGGGAGGTCAGGGTGTGGCTAGAAACAAGTCCTGACATGAGATATGGCAGAGGGCCTGTGAAAACAGTCCCCTCTTCCCCCACGGGCTTGGCCCACAGCCAGCCTCGTCCTGTCCCCACCATCCCCAGCGACACAGCTTGCATCCAGCAACCATCAGCCTGCACCGCTGAGGCTCAGAGAGGTCAAAAAGCAGCCACCGCCCTGTCACCAGGTAGTGGCTCTCGGGCCACCCAGGCCCTGCCCAACCCACGCTGCCCTCAGTAGGGCAAGAGGACACAGTCTCTGTCCACTCTATGAAAACAGGAGTGTTCAGCACTACTCACACCCTCACACCTACAGGCACGCAACCCCCACACGTGCACCTATAGACACAGGCACACGAACCCACTCCCATACACCTACAGACACAGGGATACACACACACACACCTCCAAACAAGGGCACACACACCCACAGGCACACACCTCTGCCCTCACACACACCTACTGACATAGGCACACACACGTACAGACAGGGACACATATGCATGTGCACACACATGCCCACATACAAGGGGACACCTGAATGCACATGAACACACACACACAAATCAACATGGGTGCATACACACACGGGCACACAGGTCCATGCACACACACCTAGAGACATGGGCACACCCACCCACAGCCACACATCTCCCCCCCCACACACACATACCTACAGACACAGGCACAAAAATGCACACACATGCACACCTAAAGACATAGGCACACACACCCACATACACCTATAGACAAGGTCACACATACATATGCATACACATACCTAAAGATATGGGCACAAAGGTACAGGCACACCCCCCCATGGGCATGCACACACACATGCACACACACACACACCTACAGACAAAGGCATGTGAATCCACACACATACACCTACAGACACAGGGATACACACACACACACCTACAGACATGGGCACATGCACTCACAGGCACACAATATGTAAACACAGGCACATGAACCCTCACATATATACCTACAGACACAGACACACACGCACACACACACACCTACAGGCATGGACACACAGACACACAAACTCCCCCACACTCACCTATAGACATGGGCACACACCTCCTTACACACAATCCTACAGACACTGGGATACACACACACACACCTACAGACATGGGCACACAAACCCACAGCCATACCCCTCCTCCCTCACACACACCTACAGACATAGGCACATACACGTACAGGCAGGGACACATATATATGTGCACACACATGCCTACAGATAAGGGGACACCTGAATGCACATGAACACACACACACAAATCAACATGGGTGCACACGCACACGGGCACACAGGTCCATGCACACACACCTAGAGAGAGACATGGGCACACCCACCCACAGCCACACATCTCCCCCCACACACACACATATACCTACAGACACAAGCACAAACATGCACACACATGCACACCTAAAGACATAAGCACATATACCCACATACACCTATAAACAAGGTCACACATATATATGCATACACATACCTAAAAATATTGGCACACAGGTACAGGCACACACACACACACAGACACAGGCACACATACAGGCACATGAACCCACACACATATACCTATGCACATAGGCATACAAACACATTCCCCTAAAGACATGGGCATACAACATGCATACACAAAAGCATATACACACCTCTTAAGATATGGGCACATACACACAGGCATATGAACCCACACACACAAACCAACATAGGTGCACAAACACACACACACATGTCCATGCACATACACCTACAGATGTGGGCATACAACCCTCCAGCACACTCCCACACATACACTCCTACAGACATGAGCATACACACATAGACACACAAACCATACACACCCCACACAGATGGGCACACGTGCCCACACACATAACTACAGACACAGGCACACACACACATGCACATACCCTCAGGTACACACGTAACAACCACACGTACCCACACACAATCACATCTCCATTACTGCACAGCATCTTTGAGGGGACCCATCACCTGTTCCCCTGGTCCTGCCTTCCTCCTGCAGGCCATCTGCAGGACTGCAAGTGGCTGGGCCCCAGTGGTCAAGTGTGTCCTCAGACCCAGGCCCTACAGGCCCAGCTTCTGCCCTCTGGGGAGCTCATGGCACCCTGGATCTACTAGGGTGTTGATGGTCACATCCAGGGGCCCCAAGGACACTGGCAGCCCTGGCTGCCACATCCTCAAGCTCGCCCTCCTGGAACCACCAATGTTAAAACATGCCCAGCCACTCACAGGGCCCAGGGAGAGGCCCAGCCTGAAGGAGCTCGTGTCCCAGGCTGGGCACTGCCCAGGCAAGGTCTCGGGGGGCCCTGCACCACAAGAGCGCCTGCTCCCTTCATGCCTCTGCCCTCCTCAAGAAGGGGCCTGGTCCTCCTGTCCCGATCACGACAGGCCGCACAGAAGGAGCTATGATGAGGGTGCCTCTGTGTTTCAGCATTTCAGACATCAGGTCTGTCCCCATGTGAAGGGGTTGCTTCTGGAACCTGAGTCCCTCGAGGCCCCGGTCCTCCAAGGGTCCCCAGCTGAGGCCTTTGGGGTCCACCCTCTCCTCCTGGGTTACCCGCATGCTCAGATCCCTGTCTGGACATGTCGTGGCCCAGTGGGGCCTGCAGATCCTTGAGGTGGGGACAGCTGTCGTGGGGTCCCCAGCCCGTGCTCAGCAGGCACCCCTGCCTCTCTGCACCCTCATAGGTCACATGTGTCCCCTTCCCATGGCAACCCTAGCCCTATGGCAAGCTGAGTCCCGCGTCCTCCCTTTCATGCCCAGCCACAGTGCCACAGCAAGCTGGACAGAGCTCTCTGGGCCTCTGAGCCTCATGTCCCACCAGAGCTAGGGACCCACAGAGACTGGGGGGCTTCTGAGGGGCTTCCCACAGCTGCCCAGGCCAAGGCAGCTACCACCTTGTGGGCTAGGGGCTGCAAAGTGGGCTCTCAGGGCACATTCCCAACATGCAGGTGTGCAGGGGCTCTGGCCTCAGTTTCCCCCAGTCTTTCTCATCCAGGACAAACACAGCTCTTGCGGGCACATGCAAATGGTTGCTGGTTCCACACCGAGAATCACGCTTCCCCCTCTGAGCTGTTTCCAGAAACAGCTGCCGCACCCACCTGCAGCTGCAGCCCCACCCCTCAGCCGCCAGCCCCAGCCACAGGGCGGGGGACCGCAGCCCGCCCTGACGGGCTCCAGCCCCAGCACCCTGACCCCTGCACATGAGGACAGCTGAAACCAAGGGTTCTCCATTGTGGCCATGGTCGTGGCCCCACGGCAGGCGGTGGGGGCAGACGGGGGCTCAGGAACAGGGACCCCTACCACCAACTCCCTGATGCGGCAGTAAGCGGCAGTGACACCCACAGCCCCACGACAGCCGCTGACTCGGCCTGGTGGAGGCAGCTGGCCGGTCACACAGGGATGGGGACAGGCTAGGCTCCAGCCTTGGGACCACAAAACCTGTCTGCTCCTTCCTGGCCAGTAAGGCTACATCCATGACCCATGGCCACCTGTGCCTCAGTCCTCTGCCCCCTTCCCTGTCCCCTCTGTCCCCCGGCCAGCATCCTTGAAACGCAGCTCCCCCCTCAGCTCTGTCTCTTCCCAGCGGCTGGGGCCGTCTTTGTTGCGGTCCGACCCTCAGCCCTGCCCGGCGGGCTCTCGCACACCCACTGCCTGCGCGCTGGCTGCCTCTGCCTCCCTGTCTTCAGGGGGCATAGCCACCTTCGGCACCCCTCCCCGTCTCCGGCTGGGCCTCTGGCTCCGGCTCTCTGCCTGCACTCCCCAGGGCTGAACACGAGAAACATTCCACATCCATGCTCCCTCTGGGCGGGCCGTCTCCCCACAGGCAGACAGGGCCCCTTCCAGCACGTTCCCAACCGGGCGAGAACTGCAACGCGCACAGGCTCTCCCGCAGTGAAGGTCTCCCGAGCCCACACCCAGGCAGTGGTCAGCCGGGTCGGGCGCTCCTCAGGTCCAGGCACCCCCTGGGCCTCATCACCTCACAGCACAGACCAGAGCTGGTGTGGTGGCTGGGCAGCTTGGGGCTGCGGTGGCAAAGACACAGCCCCCGTAGGCCTGGAGTGCCATGAGCCCCGCGAGGGGCAGAAGCCGGGCCTGTGGGGCCGGGTTCTGAAGACATACCTGACCACCAGGGCCCAGCCCACCCCAGCTCTGAAGATGGAGCAGCGGGGGAAGAGGGGAACATGGGGACCGGTGTTATGCGGCAATGGAGATACGGCTATGCGTGGGTGCACGTGGCTGTGCTGTGCCCCTGAGTGTGTGCGCATGGGTATAAGCATGTGTGTAAGCATGTGCATGTGCATGTGCCTGCCTCTGTAGGGGTTGTGTGGCTGTGTCTGCAGGTGTATGTGTGTGGTCATGTATGCCCGTGTATGTGTGCCTATGTCTGTAGGTGTATGTGCATGGTGATGTGCCTGCCTCTGTGGGAGGGGGTTATCTGTGTTTGTGTATGCCTGTGTCTGTAGATGTATGTGCGTGGTCATGTGTGTAGGGATGTGTATGTCTGTGTCTATGTGTGCCTGTGTCTGTAGAAGTATGTGTGTGATCATTTGTGCTCATGTGTGTGTGCCTGTGTCTGTAGGTATATATGCATGGTGATGTGCCTGCCTCTGTAGGAGCATGTGTGTCTGTGTCTGTGTGTGCATACGTCTGTAGATGTATGTGTGCGATCATTTGTGCTCATGTGTGTGTGCCTGTGTCTGAAAGTGTACATGTGTGGTCATGTGCCTGCCTCTGTAGGGGTATGTGTGTGGTCTGTGTCTGTGTCTGTAGATGTATGTGTGTGGTCATGTATGCCTATGTGTGTGTATCTGTATCTGTAGGGGTGTGTCTGCCTGTGTCTGTTGGTACATGTGTGTGGTCATGTGTGCCCATGTGTATGTGTCTGTGTCCTGAAGTATATGTGCATGGTCATGTGCCTGCAGCTGTGGGGGGGTGTGCCTGTCTGGTCATGTGTGCCCATGTGTGTGTGTGTGTCTGTGTATATATGGGTGTGTATGTCTGTGTCTGTAGGTGTATTGTGTGATCATGTGTGCCCATGTGTGTGTGCCTATGAATATATAGGTGTGTAATATCTGTGTCTGTGTGTGCCTGTGTCTGCAGCTGCATGTGCGTGCCCATGTGTGCCCATGTGTGTGTGCCTGTGTCTATAGGTGTGGGGTATACCCATGGGTGTGAGAGTGCATGGGGAGTCTCGGGTGCTCCTGTCTACATGTCCCCTGCTTCCACTGGGGACAGTGTCTCTGTCTCTCAGTGTCTCTTGTGTCCCCCTTCCTGAACTTCAGTTTCTCAGTGTGGGGCCAGGTCCTCTGTTACCCCAGGGCCTGCCCTCTGCATGGCCCTGGCTGGGCTGGGGACAATGAGGCAGTCCTGGGCCTGCCTGCCCTGGGCACAGCCATGATGGGGCTGCCCGAGGTGAGTGCCCACCCCTGGAAGGGTAGGGTGCCCTGGTGTCTTGGCAGGACCTGGGTCAGCCCTGGGTGGCCCTGGGCGACCTTGTCTTATCGGGGCCAGGGCCTCTCAGCCTGGGGATGCACTGTCCTGTCCCCAGGGCTCTGGCCCCTTGCCTCAGCACGGTGACTCTGAGAACAGCAACTGTGGACACAGTCTCAGGTTGAGAGCTGCCACTCGGGCAGTGGCTCAGCACCAGAGCAGCCAGGCCTGCATCCCCTGGCACGCCCCCCAAGGACAGGAGCAGCCTGTTTGTGCCTGTGTCTGTGGGTGTGGGGGTGTGCATGGTGTGAGGCTCATGGGGAGTGCTGGGGACCAACATGGGGGAGTGTGTGGCCAGAGTGGGTACACAGAAAAGTGTCTGTGTGCTGCTGGACAGTCACTTGTGAGCACTCAGAGTGGCTGTGACTCATGGTGGGCAAGGGTATGTGGCGTGGTGTCCTGTGTGCAGCTGAAACCTGCATGTGCGCAGGGCTGCTGTGTCACACCCCTGCACGTGCAAGTGGCCTGGGGACAGAGGTGCCGACCTCTTCTGTCTCTCACCCTGGTCACCTACCTCTGAGCCCGCTTCTCCCTATCTGGGCCTGTCCACACCTGAGGTTTCTCCCCTGGGCCCAGTGGCCCCAGACAGTGGACAGAGCCACCCCTCTACCCTAGTCCTATCCCAGAGGTCTCCTCCCCTGGTGACAGCCTGGGCCCCTCCAACTGCAGCCTGGGTGGTAGGCCCTGCCAGCAGGTAGGACTTAGCCAAAATCCCCACATCAGGAAGGAGACCCCAAGATCAGTGATCTGGTGGGTACACACCCATACGAGGACAAACACACACAAAGATACACACACTTGGCACACATGGACACACAGAGTCAGGTACATAAGTACACTCAGACACACAGACACACTAGGACATAGAGACATAGACAGATACATAAACAGAGCCTCAAACACATGGAGCAACACAGGCACACAGTGCACACATGATGCCCACGCGTGCACACACCCAGGGACCGCCCCGACTCCCATGGTGTGCCCTCCCTGCCTGGCCCACCGGCTGTGCACAAGGCACCCAGCTCTGTGCAGGCTGCCCTTTGCTGATGACGGCCCAACACTCTCTGGCCCTGTCACGGCCTGATCATGGCAGCTGGGAGAGCCAGGCAGTGGACACAGCTGTCTTGGGAGGAGGATAAGCCAGGTCTGGAAATGTGCCAGGGCTTCCTGGGACCTGTGGCGCCTTTACAGACCTGCACACCTATGCTCTGCCACACAGACAGTACATCAACACATCCCACAGGCTTTCCATGCCTGCACACACTGCACCGTGTGCACACCCCACACAATCCCACACTCCTAACACACCGCTCCCTGGCACACACCTGCAGGCACACACACACACACACACAGCTTGCTAGCCAGGCTGTGCCCCTGGGCGTCAGAGAAGGTGCAGGGCGACTGCCCCAGCCTGTCCACACCGGGGCTGCAGGTCCTGCCTGCACGTTGGGGTCTATGCGTCCGAGTTTGACAGTGGGTAACAGCACGTCATAAGGGCCGGCAAGGGTCAGCAGATCAAGGCCAGCAGGGACTGCACGGAGCGTGGGCACATCCACGTCTTTGCCCACGGGTCATGTGTGTTTGTGTTAGGGAGTCAGGAGTCCTAGGTGGGCTGAGACCCAGCCTGGCCCTGGAAGGCCCTGGGTTTGGCCTCATGGGGACATAAGAAAGCCCCGGGCCATGCAGGAACCAGGCACCTGGGCATCACACAGGCAGACCAAGGTAGAAGGTGACCTCCATGGCATCCCCCTCGCCCCACTGCCTCCAGCTCAGTCTGAAAAACAAGGGCTCTGCTGTAGGCCCACCCCCACCTCCAGGACAGGCCAGAGTGACCCTCACCATCCCCCACCACACCTCAGCTCAGGATGAAAAACAAGTCCCTGTAGACCCAGCTGTGGCTCCACCCCCACCCACCAACACAAACACCACTTGCAAATAGTTCTAAAAATGCCCAGCTTGGGAGCCACACTGCAGGTGGGATTCAGTGGAAAGCCCCTATCACACCGAGACTGAAAGCCAGAGAACCCAACCATGGCGATTTGCATCGGGGGCTGGGGGGGCTGCCCTGGGCCTCATGGGCCTGGGGAAGGCCTGGCCACTTGCCCCTGCCCCTGCCCCCACCACCCAGTGCCTGGCCTGCACCCTGACCAGGCCCTGACAGCCAGACCCAAGGAGTGTCCAGAGATCAACCCGGTCTAGGTGTGTGCCTCAACAAGCTGCAGACCTGGCCCCTGGCAAGGGCCTTGGGGTCACCAGGAATAAGTCAGACCACTGTTACCATCACGCTGGCACTTTCCACATGGCAGAGACGCCATAAGACCCTACGTGCACACAGAGGTTGTACCCTACCAGCCAAGCCCAGCACAAAGCACAATGACATGGGGAGGGCCCCTTCAGGGGGTGCCGTGTCTGGGACTCACCCCTGGGAGATCTAGCCAGGCCACTTGGTGCCAACCCAGCTCTGAGTCCTTGGAAGAAGGCCTGAGCTGAGCCTAGGCTCCAGGGGCATTGTCGGTGTGCAGGAGGGTCCCTGGGATGACCGCAGGGTATGGCCTTGGTGAGAGGGGACAAGTAGAGACCCCTCCTTAATATACAGCTTTCCACAAACATGATCATTCAGATATACACTGATGCAGATACACACAATAACACACCGACCCATACAGGCACACAAAGACACAGCCACACACTGAACTACATCCATGAGTTGCACAAACAGACATAAACACACTAACACACATATACACACAGGCACAAATACATACAGACACACATTCAAACAAAGAGACACATACATACAAAGACACAGACACACATTGATCCACACCCAATAGATACAGACTCAAAGAGACACATGGACACACACAGACACACTGACATAGAGATATACACAGGCACAAATATAGAGACTCATACAAAGACACACATAGATGATACACACAGATAAACACACAAATTCACATAGACACACAAACACATTCTCATACAAAGACACAGTGGCCCACATAGACACAGACACATGCTGACACAGACACAAAAGCTCTAGAGTTGCACACAGACACACTAACAGACATATAAACTCATATAAGCACATACACACACAGACACAGATATACACACAGAAACAAAAAATTACACAATACACAAACACACAATGGCACATTGACAGATACATACCATACAGACACACAGACATATAAACTCACAAAGAAACACACACAGGGTCACACACACATAGAAAGACACAGACACCAAAATGCAAACACACTCAGGCACTTGGCATATTACAGGACCACTCATGGCCACGCATACTTGCACAGAGACCCACAGCACCGACACACGTGGTAGAGGCACACAAGTTCAGACACACACTGCCACAAAGGCATGCACTGGGTAGACACAAAACACAAAGTCCACAGACACACACACATACACACACACTCTGAGGCTCACACTTGGCCACAGCTAGCCCACACCACACACAGCCTAGTCCCCATCATGGAGACAGAGACACACACAACCTAGGAAGGCTCCTAGCCACAGAGACAGCCACACCTGAGCCACACACACACACACACGCACGCACACACACACACAGAGCCACAGTCACATACAGGCAGACACACACAAACACAGTCACACAGAGACCCTGAAAGGTCCCTGCAGGAGCCGCAGACCCTCAGGCCTAATCATGGTCCTCTCCCATCTCGGGCACCATTCTGAGGACACGGGGACCTCGGCTACCTAGTGACAACCAGACAGGGCACCTAACACTCAAGCCACACCTAGACACACCACACTGAACACAACTCACACCAAGTTGATTCACACACCAGGGCATACTCCAACCAAGCAGAAAGCAGCACAAGCATATGTGCCAGGAGAACAGTGGGCAGAAGCAGAAAGCACATGCCCAGTCACACTTCAACACACACTCTAACACACACCAACACTCACCAATACACACTAACACACCTCTAACACATACTCACTAATAAGTACCAACACTCACCAACACATACTCAGTAGTACACCTCCAACACCAACACCCTCTCGCTAACACACCTCCAATCTCTACACACGCCAACACACTCTCACCAGAACACTGTGACCTACTCCTACCACATACTTATGGACCAATACATTCACCAGGACATTCACCCGCCAATATACGTGTTAGCACACTGTCACTGACACACACCAACATACACTCTAACATACACACTAACATACATACTAACATGTAGTCACACACTACCAACCACTTGCATGCAGACACCCACGCATGGCAACTGCCCCGTGTGGCTGGTCCCCAGCAGCTGCTGGCACAGACATGGCCCTCTGACCACAGTGGATGCCCCACTGACCCTCCCTGCTGGATCCTGGCCTGTGGCCCTACCCCTCTGCCTGCCTCCTAGAACGGCTCAGGGCCCTGACCACTGCCCTGGGCTCACAGGTGGGACCCCCTGTGGCCCCCTTAGCTGTTGAGGCAGTCCACCCAGCATCCAGGAGACCCAGGGAGGGCAACAGGCTGCACGACCAGCAGAAGCCCACTGCCCCCCATCTGCTGTCCAGGCTGCCTGAGGCTGGGCCCCTGTCCCGATCTCAGCCAGCCTGCCCTGCCCAGCTCATGGGTGCAGTCCTGTTCCTGCCTGGGAAGCACTGCCCTGAACAGCCTGCCCTTGCTCCTAGGTGGGGGGCTGTGGGGAAACACCTTCACCCACCACACCCAGGCAGGAGCTCATGGCCCCTCAACCCCAGCCCCAACTGGGGAGTCAAGGGCACAGCGGCACGGACTCCGGAAAGGCTGGGTGTGGCGGGCAACACGAGAGGACACATGTCCCCGCAAGCCTCGTGGCGCACAGTCAAGGCTTCTCCTCACAGCAGGAAGGAGGGAGCCCCGTGAGGGCAGGGCAGGTGTGGGAGGGGCCACCCATGGGGGCCCTCCAAGCCTTTGGTCCAAAGGAAAGTCACCCCACCTTCCCCAGGGTCTCCCCAGCTTCAGAACTCACCCGCCACCCCCCAGTGTCACTGAGGACGACACTGCCCTGTGTTGGTCTGTGTTAAACATATAAAACAAGAGTTTTACAAAATACTAACATTCTGTGATGTGAACTCTGTGCCGTGCCTCACCAAGACGGCTGAGGACAGCGAAGGGCAGTGGCTCCCCACACAGGGAAGGGACGGAGGAGGGAAGCAGTGTGGGCAGGAAGGGTGCAGGGGGACACGGAGGAACAGGAAGTGCAGAACAGGGTGATGGCAGGGCTTGGTGGCAGAGGGAAGCACCCAACTCCACTCCTCTGCGGTTGGTTGTGTCCCGCACACAGCCAGCCAGGGCGTACCCTAGTTTTGTGCCTCTCCAGACAGTTCCCTGCCTGTGCCATCTGGTCCACTGCAGCCACAAGGCACATGAGGCCCCAGAGATCATACCCCTGGGGGCCCGGACAAGGCCCAGGCAATCAAGACCCTACAGTTCTCATCCAGGGCCTTGGTCCAGATGGGCCTGAGGTCCTGGGGGTGTCCACCTGGTAGAGGGAACCCAGCAGGCTGTAGCCCGTGTTCCTCGCCAGACACCCACTCACAGAGAAGGATTTTCTGTGTTTCTCCAGGGGGAGGTTCAGGGGCCTCTCAGCCCCTCTGTGAAAGACCCTTTCCCCCAAGAGGGCCAGGAGGGCCAGGCTGGTTACATGGGAGCCCACATGGCAAGCCTGTGAGGATAATGGCCAGGCTATCTGAAGTGGACACACCATGGCCAGGGTGAGCTGACGCAGCCCGTGCCAGCAGCAGAAGACAAAGCTAGCAGGTGACATGTGGCAGCGGCGCATCCCCCACTGTCCCCTGCTGTTCCCCAGTGTCACCGCCGTCCCTCGGTGTTTCCCACCGTTCCTCACTGCCCCCACTATCATGGTCACCACTGTCCCCCACTGTCCCCCACTATCATGGAACTGAGACAAACTGAGACAAACAGGGACTGCCTTGGGACTGCAGAGTGAAACACAGGGCACAGGCGTATGTGCCCACAGGGACAGCCCCAGCTGGGCAGGTGGCCAAGAGGGCACCTTAACCTCTCTCCAGGCCCAGGAGTCTGCAGGTGGGCAGCACAGGAGCACTGGGTCCTGAGGCTTGCAGAGACATCAGCACATTGGCCGGGGTGTCCTTCCTTCACGGGATGAACTGGCCCTTTTGGCTGTCAGGCCCTCACCTGGACCCCGAATGCCCAGCCCAGCAAAGCAGGTGGCCCACATGC
This sequence comes from Ctenodactylus gundi, assembly GCA_004027205.1. Taxonomy (NCBI): domain Eukaryota; kingdom Metazoa; phylum Chordata; class Mammalia; order Rodentia; family Ctenodactylidae; genus Ctenodactylus; species Ctenodactylus gundi. The sequence continues at coordinate 48,904 of PVKB01006533.1, forward strand.
TGTCCCTTGCAGTCGTACAGGGTCAGAGGCCCAGTGACCTGCAGTTTCCAGTGATGACCTCAGGTGCCAACCCTCAGGCCGGGCGAGGCCCACCACAACGGCCACAGGCTGAGGGTCAGTATTCATGCTGCTGCTTGCCATCGGCAGCTGGGTGCTTTGGCCTGGGGAAAGTGAGACCCACTGTTTTCCAGCCAGAGCAAAGCCAGTCTGGGCCCTCCCTTCCCCACCTCCACCCCATGGGTCCAGAGGCCACAGCAAGCAGTCTCTGCTGCCCCCACGTGGCCAATGGAGGTACAGTACCCACCGATCCTGGGCAGATGGGCAGTGCTCCGCCCAGTTGGGGCAGGTGGGAGCAGTGCCTCGTGTGTTGGGTGGGGACAGGGGACACGTCTTACGGAGCAGCTGCTACTGGTTGGAAGTGAGTCCCCTTTCTGTGGAGAGGAAATAGGGTGGGGCCAGTGCCCCCTCTCCTTGGAGCAGGAAAGAGTCCCGGGGTGTCCTTTCCTCAGGGAGCAGGTAGGGAGGTGGAAGGTGGAGGCTTGTGTCCTTTGGACAGAATTAGAGGCCTCACAGCCAGTATCTCCAGCCACCCCAAGTTACTCCGAGTCCTGTAGTGTTGAATGCCTTGGGAAAACCAGCATCCAGGCACACTGAGAACCAGTGTGGGGCCCTCAGGGGCCACGCCAGGCCCTGCCTGGTCAGATGTCACTGGCTAGCCCACCTGCAGAGCCTCCTGGGCCTCGCCAGGGACACGGCACAGGTTCAGGTGCCCCCTGGTGGCCCTGGTGCACCATTGCACGGAGCCTTGGTCAGCCCCACCACCAGCCCGCTAGGTGCTGGGGTACCAGAGCAAGAACACCAACAGTAAGCGTTGTGCAAGGTGCACGACTTGACACAGCTGTGTCCCTAGTCCCACCCGTGTCTTTCTGCAGCTCCGATGTGGAACTGTCCCCCGTTCCACCTCTGAGGGGTCTGCTCACCCCGGCCGCTGGCCGTGGGAGCCACCCCTGCCAACTTCCTGGTAACTCCCGTCCTCTGACCCACCTGCCCTGGCCACGAACCCACTCCTGCTGTGAGCTCCAGAGTGAGCAGCCCAGAGACCCCAAGGGAAGGAGTCCTGGAGCCTCCCAGGAAGAACTAAGATGCCAGCCACCCAGGGCCACAGGGCAGCCACCAGCACCAGCCGGATCCCTCCAGGGACCCAGCCTGGCAGCAAGCCAAGGACACCAGCTGAGCCCACCTGAGACCCGAGGAGGGCATCACCAGGCACTAACCCTGGCTTCTGATCGTGTTCCTAGAAAACCTGCCTGTGGCCCCACACCCAGGGACAACTCCGGTCCCTCGGCGATGCTGAAAGGGCGCCACCACAGGTGTGCGGTGTCCCCGGGTGACAACAGCTCAGCCTTGAAGGCCATGTGCGCGCGGCGGTTCCGAGCCCTGCATAGCAGCCCACGTGAGGCTCTGCTGCCCCCGTGTGGCCGGCGGCGGCAACTGCAGCGAGGTGGAGAGGGGCTACCTGGGGGGTAAGAGCGCCCCTGTCTCCTGGGTTGAAGAAAGGAGACTGGGCAGTGTCTCCTTCTGTTAGGGTTGGGATTGGACCAACGAGCGTCCTCGTCCCAGTAGGAGCCCCTCTGGTTCTGTGGGAGCGGCACCCTCCCTAATACGGCGGGGTGAGGAGGGGGCGCTTCGGGAAACGGAGAAAGAATGGCCGGGGGCGGCTTGCTGAGGACCTCGTTGCCAACGGAGTTCGGGCGCAGCCTGGAACACGGTCAGGCTGGGGGGTGTCGGGTGTCCACCGTTCGGAGGCTGGCAGGCCCCCCTGCCCAGCGTTCGCACCTGGCGCCCTACCTACCGGGTCCCTACAGTGGCACATAGCTGTTCCAGGGCCCTGGAAGTGGAAGCGTGTCATTGCACGTTCTGCGGGGCACAGGTCCAGACCCTCGGCCCGGCCCAGGCACGTGAGCTCTCGGGTACCAGAGACCGCACAATGTGTGCACGCATGCACCGTGTGGGCATGTGCAGCTTTATGTACACGTGACCTCAGTCCTGCCCCCCCCCCTCAAGACCACAGAGCAACGACTGCATGTCGTAGTGCAGGGAGCAGGAGGTGGCGAGGGGACCGAGGTGCCAGCTTGGGTGGAAACGGGGACAAGGGGACTCAGTTTCGGGACGGCTTTCGCTGCACTAGCCTCAAAGGCCCTCCTACTGGCGGCCCTGCAGTCAGGCTCCGGGCCTCCGGGCCCACCTGGCCGATCCCTGTGAGCTCCGCTGTCGGCGCAACTCCTGCCAGGCCAGACGGGCAGGACGCTGGACACAAGGCCCGCCCGCAGCGTGGAGGAGGAGGAGGAGGGGGTTAGCTCACGGAGATCCCGGTCCATCCCGGGCTAGCTGCGAGCAGGGAAGCCAGGAGTCGGGACCCTCCACGGCGCGTCCCGCCCTGCAGCCAGGCCCACGCCCCGGCCCCACACCCCGGCCCCACGGGCGGTGAGCCGCAGGTGAACGCAGCGCCTCGAAAGCCCGTCGCCTCACGCGCCCGCGGGAGCTGGGCATTCCGGTCGCCGCGTCGCCCTTTCCACCGCGGCCCACCGGCCAGGTCCCCCACGCCCGCTCCTGAGCAGGGGCTGCTCTCCGTGGCCCCGCCCTCCGCGCCAGCCCTGCAGCGTCCGCGGTCGCTTCTCGCCCTCTGGCCCACCTGCTCCTGGCCATGGTCCTCCCCGTGTGCTCCCAGCGGAACCCGCTGCCCCCGCCGTCGCATGGGGCCCACCCGTGCGCCTAGCGCGCTTTGAAGAAGCCATGGGATATGGGCACACGCGCGGCCGGACACGGAAGCCCGGGCGGCCAACCGCGGCAGCAGAACACAACGGGAAGGAGCCCGTCGTAAGGAAGAGGCTGCGAGCCCGCGCCAGGCGCGGCTGGCCTCGAGCAGCGTCAAAGGCGGCCGGGGCGGCAGGGACGGCAGAACTCTGCCGCGCGCTCGTGGCCCCGCGGGAGGATCCTCACCGGACGGACGGGGCAGGCCCTACCTGGCGAAGGAAGGCGGGCGAGGCGGCCGATGGAGGCGGATGAGGCCCGGCCGACGGCGGCCGTCCTGGCGACCACGGCGCGGCGCGCGCCCCCTGCTGGTCGCTCGCGCCGCCGCAGTCCGCGCCGCTCCAGAGGAATCCGGAAGTGGCCCGTGGCGTCCTCCCCAGCGGGGACAGCCCCAGGCCGCGGGCCGCGTGGGAGCCAGGGGCCGGCTGCGGGGCGTGGGCAACACGCGGGGAGGACGCCACAATAAGCGCGGCTCCCCAAACGCGACATCCGGGCCGGCAACACGGGGTACTGGATGGGGCGAGAGAACGCGCTGGGCGCGTGGGTCCCCGCCCAAAACGTAGGTAAGCGGCCGGGCGAGGAGCCAGATGACAAGCTCAAAGTAAAATTGAGCCCCGCCGCATCGTGACCCGCTTCTCAGCCTGTCTGCAAACCTCAAACTCTCCTGAGTAAAACGCTCATCAAATTTTTAAAGACCTAAAAATAGCCAGTAAGTTTACAGTATAATTTCTAGAGTCAATGCAAAAAAATAAGATGTATAACTCCTAAAGCAAAGATAGAAAATTAAGTGAGGAAAATTACTTCTAAAGGAAAAAGGGAGGGGGGAGGAATAGCACAGTGGTTAGAATGCTTGCCCAGCAAGCACAGCGTCCTGAGTTCAAGTCCCCAGCAACACACAAACCAGGCGCGATGGTCCATGCCTGTAATCCCAGCACTTAGGAGGCTGAGGCAGGAGGACTGCCATGAGTTCGAGGCCAGCCTGGGCTCCACAGTGAGTTCAGGACCCGCCTGGACGGCAGGGTGAGACCAGAGAGAGAGAGAGAGAAATTTAAAACATACTTTAAAGGGCAAGGCAAGAGCAAATGCCAAGTGAGGCGGTAGGGATGCTCATATGGAGGGAGCCGGCTTGAGATGGGCCTGTGGGCACAGCATTCCGCAAGGCTGAGCACGGGCTGCACATCTGAGCCCAGCCTGGGCAACTTAGTGACTGGCGACTGGGTGAGACCTTGCCTTAAAAATGCAAAGGACATCACTCCGTGTGGGGGCCCCGGCTTGCATAAGCACGGGGCTGGAGGAGTAGCTCCACAGTCAAAGCGCCGGCCCAGCAAGCGCAAGGCCCTAAGTTTGATTCCCAGCACCACAGAAATCCGGGCGTAGGGGCACACGCCTCAAATCTCGGCACTCGAGAGGCTGAGGCAGGAGGATCACTGTGAGCTCGAGGCCAGTCTGGCTGCAGAGCGAGACCCTATATCAGAAAGAGAAGAATAATGAGGCTGGAGGCATAGCTCAGCGGTGAGAGCACAGGGCCCTGGGTTCGATTCCCCAGTACCACATAAGCTGCGTGTGGTGGCATACACCTGCACTCTGAGCACTCGGGAGGCTGAGGCAGAGAGATGGCCGTGAGCCTGTGGCCAGCCTGGTGCTATTCCCCAGCACCACATAAGCCAGGTGTAGCGGTGTACTCCTATAATCCTAGCACTTGGGAGGCTGAAGCCAGGAGGACTGCCGTGAGTTTGTGGCCATTCTGGGCTACATTGTCAGCTCAGGACCAGCCAGGACTACAAAGCAAGACCCTGTCTCTACTAATTAATATTAATAATAATGACGACGATGACAGAACAAACAGAATGTACAAGTTTTTCAGTGTGCGGGTGGAAGGGTTTTGCAAGAGAACGTGAGGTGAAAGCCAAGGGAAGACGAGGCAGGCGCAGCGCAGGGCGAGGCGTGGGCACCCTGACGGCTGCGGGCATCCGGGCCACGCGGGAGCCAGGGCTGCGCAGCCCAGGGTGACTTTAACCCAGCACGGAGCGCCGCACAGCCGGGACACTTCGAAAGCTTCCTGATTTGCGTCTAATCCATCCTGCCGATTTTGAACACTCATTTTCAAAGCATCTCCCAGCTCCACAGTGACAGTTACTCCTCCGGCAACTGGCCCCCAGCTCTGCTGCCCAGTGCGGAGTGGGCCTTCGTGCGACCACCGGGAGGCTTCGTCTCCTCCTTCCTCCTCACTGTAAACCCGCGTCCCAGCTCCAGTTTTATACTGCCTGTCCTGCGGCCTGCGGGCCTGCATGCCCATGGCCCGGGCACTGAAGCTGGTCCTGAGACCATGCATACGAGCCTTCTGCAGTGCCTGTCCCAGCATGGATGAGGGGCAGCTGCCACCTGCGCATCGGTGCTCCTGGAAGCGGCAGGGACAGGGCGCCCCTCCTGCTGCAGTGCCCAGAACACTGTGTGCACAGCACCACACACATGTTCTTTTTATGATAAGCAGCCTCGTAAAAACTTTATAGAAAAGCAGAAGACAGCTTCTAAAAGACAGGCACAGAAGCAGATAGGGTGTGCACGCTTGTTATCTCAGCACTCTGGGGACTGAGGCAGAACTGCTGCTGTGAGTTTAGGTACAGCCTGGGCTCCACAGTGGGTTCATGGACCAGCCTGCTGGACTGCAGAGGGAGACTGTGTCTGAATTTTTAAAAAGGACACACAGACTTAAACTGCCCCAACCAGCAGCAGGTTCTGAGGTCCCTCACCACTCTGGTCTAATTTTGAAGCCCCCCAACCCACAGGTCCCACCACGTCCACCTGACACTGGGACATCAGAGACGTGGGAACTACAGTGCAATGCACCTGTCCAGAGCCCGCTGCAGTGAGACATACCGGGAAATCTTTTCCAAGTACAGCGATGTTTTGGCTTGTGTACAGCGAGGGGCCTTTCTGTTCTGGATACACAGCAGACCCGGTTTCCAGATGGGCGGCACCATGGCGCAGCCCAGGCCAGGGACAGAACTGGGCCTACGAGCAGGGTCCAGGCTCTATGCATAACTGAGCCTGGCTAAGTCCGAGAAAAGACGGACGCCAGGCAAGGCCACAGGAATTTGTCCAGGGCGCGGGATCAGCTCCACGTGGTCCCCCGAGGCCCAGGACCTGCACTGGTTGGCCCCGAGTCCCCTCTGCCACCCTGGGCCACAGAGAGGGCACGGGCTGTGTCCTGGAGCGAGGGCCACTTTGGGCAAGTCTGGTCGCACAGGCTGCGGACCGCAGTGATCACGAGCAGGCTCTGTCGCCCTCCAGTGGCTGTCCTGCGCCACCGCATGCCCCGCTGGGCGCCTCTCTAGTCTCTGAACTGCCGGACACAGTAAGGGTCCTCCTCCTGCCAGACAGAGGCCCAGCAAGTCCCAGCCCGCGTGGGCCCAGCGTGGGGGGACGGGGAGCCCACCTGCTGGCCCCGCGATGCGGCCCTGCCCCTTCTCTCCCCACTCCCCGCACTCAGGTGCCAGCCTCCTTGGAAGGTCCCTGGACACCTGAACATGGGCAGAGTCCCGGAAGGCAAGGACCTGGGCGGGCACCCATTCCCTGCCGAAGCCCCAGAGGAGGCCCTGCAGCTTCTGCCCAGACCTGTGCCCACCTTCCAGCTGATAGCCCGTGCCCCTCTGCTCACTCCGCTTGAGCACCACCCAGCGGTATCTGTGGCACATTCTTCAGGTAGAGGTGGCGATCTTGGATCGACCCCCTTCCACCTGGCCAAGTGATTAGACACAGAGAGAGTCACGGGGAGAAGGACGACGGCCACAGGGGCCGCGTGGCCCGAGCCAGTCCCTTGCCCTACTGGGAAGCTGCGCGTCCTGCCCAGGGAGGGCGGGGATTCAGAGTCGCTCTCCACCGCATCTTCCCTTTGCTTTCTCTGCCTCAGTGTGGAGAAGCTGACTCTGTCCACAAAAGGACATTGGAGCTTCAGGTCCCCGTCCCCTCCGCCTCCACGTCTGTCCCTGTGTGCACAGGTGACCTCCTGTGAGCCGTGCCTCACACTCGGGAAGCCCTCTCGGCCACCAGCGTCCACGGGGCCAGGGGTCCTGTAACCCGAGCACCCGGATGGAACGGAAGGGCGGTCTCAGTGCCAGCCCCTCCGTGTCCACTGAACACCCCCAGCTGTCTCCGAGTCACAGTCCTGTCGCGGGATTTCCGTCACAGCAAGCAGGAGGATGCACAGTGTCTGGACATTAATCTCACTTAGTGAAACGTGGCAGCACTGATCGTGCTAAGTTGTGGTCAGTGTGAACACGCCACGTGCAGTTCTGAGCTCCGTCAAGTGTGTTTCCTATCTCACCCGCAACGCCCCTCCTCTCAGAGTGAGGCTGGAGTGGCAGCAGAGACACGCTGGTGCCCAAGCTCCCAGGCAGCGTGGAGGACCGGCCAGGTGCCTCCTGGGGTCTTTTCCCCAAGCCCCGCCCACGCAAGGGTCCCACAGCACAGGCACCGCCTCTCCAGCGCCTGCCACTCACAGGCCCCGTCCCACCACGTTCACGCAGACCGTCCTATTAAGTCTTCAGTCGGGGCCCGGCATACAGGTGGGAGCAAGGAGCGCCAGGACACCAGAACACATCCTGAGGCCAGGTAAGGTCGTCTCACCAGCGCACACAACTGGCCAGGGCCAGGGGGCAGGACCACATACAACTCGAGCCCACACAGCGGCGCAGGGACAGGGTGACAGGAGAAAAGCCAGAAGCTCAGCCGGGAGTGAGGGGCAGGCGGGGCAACCTGCAACCACCAGGGCCCCAGGAAGGCGGCCACAGGGGAGGGGCAGTGGACGGAGGCAGGGGACAAGGCAGTCCCCGGGAGGGTGGACACAGCAGAAAGGCCGAGATGCAGCCACACTGTCCCAGGAACACCTGTGACCCCGGGAAGGGCTGGCTACTCAGAGGTGCCTTCCTTCACCTGCTGGCCCAGGATGGTCACGCTGGTCACCAGAGCTGGGGCTGGGACATTCTCATATCTGCCTCCCTGATAGGAGAAGAGGGTGAGAAGAGCTGCCACATCACTCGTGACGAGGCAAAAGAGACCTTACCGTAGGAGACCACAGACGCCCTCCACCAACCCTTCCTGCCTCGATCGGACAGGACCCAGCATGGGCGGCCAGGAAGGGGCACAGCTCACAGAGGAGAGTCCGTGCCACTCCACACATGGCTTCAGGTCTGCAGCAGGGCAGGAGTCCTGGGTTCTGGCTCCCCAGTCCTCAGAGAGTGACCCTGGCCTGCGCAGGGAGACTTCTGGGAGTCGGCCCCCACGCCCAGCTCGGGCAGCAAGAAGTCTGGAGCCTCTGTCAGGTCCTCCAGCGAAGCCTGCGCTGAAGGTGCCATCAGCGGTGGCATGGCGGTCCTGCGGCACACCACAGTGCATCCTTGGCAGGAGGCCAAGTGGGCAGAGTGGGCACAGGGTGGCAGAGGTGATGTGTGACAAGCGCGCTGTGGCTGAGCATGCCCCCAAGCCCCGTGGGCTGGAAACGTAGCCTCAGAGCAGCCATTTGTGGGTGGAGGTGAGCAAGGGGCTTGGGTCCCCCTCCACGTGGGCCTTGGGAAAGGGGCTCATCCTCCAGCCCTCTGTACATGGCTTGGCTGGCCGGTCTTTGCCTCCTATCTGTGGTGCTGCGGAGATGGGCCCTCTCCAGCTGCCAATGTCAAGGGAATGGACTGCTAGCACCAGATGCGGGGGGCAGGGGGAAGGCCAGCTTGCCATAGCCTCTTACAGCAGCACAAGTGCACAAAGACACAAAGGAATCAAATTCGAAGACCAGCAGTGAGACACAGCTGAATTTTGCATATTTAAAGTATGCCAAAGGGCTGGAGGAATCGCACAGCAGTTTGAGTATCTGCCTGGCAAGCACAAGGCCTTAAGTTTGATTCCTCAGCACCACATAAGTTGGACGTGGTGGCAAAGCTCTATAATCCCAGCACTCTGGAAGCTGAGGCAGGAAGCTTGCCATGAGTTCTAGTCCAGCCTGGGCTACAGAGTGAACTCAGGACCAGCCTGGACTACAGAGTGAGACCTTGTCTCAAAAAAAAAAAAAAAAAAATCAAAACAATGCTAAGCTGGAGGAGATCCAACAGGTAAAACAGCAAAAAACCCCAAGTGCTAGAGAAGAGGGTCAGAACAGTCAATTACTGTGAATCTTATTACAAAAGACTGCGGTCAAATGTAGAAGTAAAATCCACCTGCGTGGCGGTACACACCTGTAACTTCAGCCACTCAGAAAGCTGAGGCAGGAAGATCACAAGTTCAACTCTACCCAGGGAACTTAGCAAAATCTTGTCTCAAAATAAAATTAAAAAGGGCCAGGGAAAGCTGGGCACAGTGGCGCACGCCTGGAATCCCAGCACCGGGAAAGCTGAGGCAGGAAGACTGCCATGAGTCCAAGGCCAGCCAGGCTCCACAGCAAGTTCAGGACCAGCCTAGACTAGAGGGCAAGATGCTGTCTCAAAAATAAATGAAAGTGGACTTCCAGTCAAGATGGCGACTGAGTAACAGAGCTGCACGATGTCTCCTTGTGGAACCACTTAAAAAGTTGAGTTGTGGAACCACTTAAAAAGTTGAGAACATAGGCAAAAACCTCCTGTTCAATGTAGCTGGGACGGGGAGGAGCGCCCCAGCAACTGACAGGGGGCCAGGGGAAGATCAGAAATCCCAAAGGAACATTGCAAGTGGGAAAAAAATACAGCTGCCCCCGGCTGACTGCGAGCAGCTGGGAGCTGCCAGTATCTGCAGACAGGAAAGAGGGCTTGGGGTCCAGAACCTCTGACCAAGCTGGAAGAGGAAGGAGCGCCCCGACAACTGGAAGAAGGCCACGGGTGGCTCAGAAATCCTGAAGACACACGGGAAGTGGAGGAAACCAGCAGCCGACTGAGCGCGGCGCCCAGCTGCCGGCATCCGCAGGCGGAGGGAAGCCTGGAGACCGGAACCCCAGACCAAGGCAAGCACAGCTCCGGAAGTGGGCACTGACACCAGCCGGTGCCCAGCCTCCAGAAACAAGCCTGTGGGCAGTGCATACTGCAAACACACGGCGAGCTCCCCCTAGAAAAGGCCTCCCGGAGCCCAGATCAGAAGCAGCACTCGGCAGCCGTAAAAGGCAATGACGTAAGCAGGAGCCGTTTTTTAAAAAGAGCCTGAGACTGAACTGGTTAGAGTAAAAGAAAGCTCAGGGGAGCGTGCACCAGCGTTTTGGGGTCACTCTTAAACAGTGCCTAGGGAAAAACTGGCACAAGAGACAGTTGTGGAGAGGCGAGAGAGGCCACAGACCCCCTGAATGCCTGGGTGTATTGGGAG